>JARPMJ010003671.1:25000-88752 GCA_033366665.1 Phoxinus dragarum
ATTTAGTATACACGATTATGAATATGCAAATGAGCCCCGCCTCCACTCACTCACTCACTCACTCAGAGATCCACTGGTTGACGATCACACGTTGATCTGATTGGTTACAAGGTAGTGTGTGACGTCAGAAACACCAGCGATTTCAAACCGTGTTTTTGAGACTGTCTTTGGTTCACTGCAGTTTTAAGCAGAAAATACTCAGCAATGCTGTCGACTTATGAATTTACACATGGTTTGTCTTAAAACATATTAAAAACACCCACATAGACATATAAACAACATTAAAAGCTGGATTTTCACCACAGGGAGACTAATTGAAAAGAAAAAATTGTGTGTATGTATGTGTATGTGTTATTTTATTATTGCTTACTATTTTAGTATTATATATTATAGTATTTATTAATATTAAATTCGTTTTTCTTTTTCTTTTTGTAGGTTTTAGTACTATAGTTATTTGCTTTTGTCATTTTTAATTAAAAAAAAGATTTTAATATTTTCTTAATATATTTCTATTTCGCACATTTTTATTATATTTTATAATTTGCCATGTTTTCGATCTAATACCTATATTTGATTTATAATTTAGGTAAAAAAAACAGAGTATTATGAATTACAAATAAAAACGTCAATAATAAATATATCAATCAATAATCAAACATCAATAATAAAATATAAATAATAACAGTAATTCTAGTACTTCAATATAAACATTATATTCGTTGCCAAGTTTTTACATCTAATATTTTATTTTAATTCAGCTTTTTTACAGTTAAGGTAATATGCCTTTCAATATTTTTAGTTAACAATGTCAACATTGATCTCTATTTATTTATTATGCATATTTTGATATGTCTGGTTTTGAACACTTTTTTCATTAGTTTACCCAGAACACCCTAGCAACCACCTAGCAACAGGCGGAATGACATAGCATTGGCCTAGCAACCACATAACAACGTTTTGGTCAACTCAAAACACCTTAGCAATCACATTTCAACTAAATGTAAAAACAAGTTATGGTTCGGCTGTAAGTGAGAGCTCATAATCTCCATTCTCTCACACACGGCGGGCGGCTCTCAGGAACCGCAGAAATGATGATGACGCTGCTAAACGGGCCGCTGAGAGCCGATGGGTTTGACCACAGCTGTTATTACAGCGTAAAGTGTCCCAGATCTCCACCATTAACCATTAACCCGAGACCTTCTGGAGGATCAAACCTCTCGGATAGATGGGAATGAGCCAATTACACCAGATCAGTCCCCAGATGAGCTGTGAGGCGCTGTGCTGGAGTAATTAACATCACGCTTCGTCTCGCCACTAATTAAACTGCAGAGTATTTTAACTGTCAGAGTATTTTGAATTCGCTTTATTTTTATATTTTCAGTTTTCATTTTAGCTTGTTTTATTAATCTTGGCATGTGCTCGTCATTTTATTAGTTTTTTTTCCATATTTTTCTATTTTGATTTTATTTCAGTTTTAGTTTAGTAATTTTAATACATACACTTCAAATTATTATTTTTTAATTTTTTCGTAAAAATGTTTATAAGTTTGTTTTTCGTATAATATTTATATTTTTTATTCAGCTGTTATGTCATTTTTAAACCAAAAATTTATTTTTAATAGTTTTAAGGCCCCGATATATACGTCAAGCGAAATCGAAAGACAAACTTGTGTGACGTCAAACGATTTTATTAGTTTTTTCACCATATTTTTCTATTTTATTCCAGTTTTAGTTTGGTAATTTTAATACACACTTCAACTTATTTTATTTCAAAGTTTTAAATTTTCGTTTTTTTTTTTTTTTAAGTTTGTTTTTCGTATAATATTTATATTTTTATGTCATTTACCAAAAATGTATTTTTAATAGTTTTAAGGCCCCGATATATACGTCAAGCGAAATCGAAAGACAAACTCATGTGACGTCAAACGAAGTAATCTAACTACAATTGGTCAGTAGCGATGATGTCACAGGTGGGTGTGGCTCTGAGGCTCCGCCTTCTCCGAGGTGTAAATCTTCTCGGGTTCATCTCTTCTGTTCAGTCCGTCGAGGTCAGGCGCGAGTAAAAACGTGAACACACTGCAGACACTGCTTCATGCTAGAGAAAATTTTCTCTGTAATTTTAATTGAACGAGACGCTGACACATTTGTTTCATGTTTACTCTGCAAAGCTGCTTATATTGCAGTGCTATATTACTCAACGTGTCGTGGTTTGACGAGTGCAGAGCTGCAGCAAACATCCACATGATCCGATGCTTTCTGAACTGCTGTTCTCACCGCTGTCATGCTGTCGGTGTGCAAAGTGCGCAGCTCATATTTACACATCTAAACGTCGCTCTCAGCAGAGTCTGGATATTCACTATATCAGTAGCCACGTTTCCATTACCCTTCAATTTGCACTAATTGAAAATACGCTCAATGGAAACACGTCAATTTCGCAAAAACTCCCATTTATCGCAAAAAAAGTTTTTACGCTCGCATGATGAGGTTTTTCAGGCAATTCGAAAAAGAAATATTGCCAAACTGCAATGGAAACAGTTTTTGCACATTTACAGTCACCTGACGTAGAGGACGCGGTGGGTGTTCGGACAGAATACGAGACAGAGTTCTTTATTAAACTCATAAAAGACAAAAGAATTAAAGGAATACTGGATTCTAAACCTCAAAGAAATGCCAGAAACTTTCCTTGCCATTAATGCTTGGATAACACACACACGTCTCCTTCCATTAATAATAATGGCCAGTGCGGTGACTGGGATATATAAACCTACCAACATCCGTCGCCATGATTTTCTTCCGCCATGAGGAATAAATTACGCTTTAGTCGGATAACATCGGTTAATGGAAACGCCGTCTTTTCACATTAGTTTTTTGTCGACATTTAGAAAAAAAAAACGCAAAAGTTTTCCACAAATCTGTAATGGAAATGTGACACTGCTTGCATATTTCGAACGATAACAACACTAGCCGCGTTTCCATTACAGATTTTTTTTTCTTCTAAATATCGATACAAAACTATTGCGAAATGACGGCGTTTTCATTAACCGATGTTATGCGACTAAAGCGTAATTTTTTTCTCTCGCCATAAGTCATTAAAAAAAGTTATGTCAACGGATGTTGGTAAGTTTATATATATATATATATATATATATATCACAGCCACTGCACGAGACATTATTATTATTAATGGAAGGGGACGTGTGTGTGTTATCCAATCATTAATGGCCAGGAAAGACTTATACTGTAAGCGGCATATATGAAGTGTTTCTCCCTCAGTTCTGCTTCGAGGTCTTGGCTGTGGCATTTCTTTGAGGTTTAGAATCCAGTATTCCTGTAATTCTTTTGTCTTTTATGAGTTTAATAAAGAACTCTGTCTCGTATTCTGTCCGAACACACCGCGTCGTCTACGTCAGGTGACTGTAAATGTGCAAAAACTGGTTCCATTGCAGTTTTGCGAAATATTTCTTTTTCGAATTTCCTGAAAAACCTCCTCATGCGAGCGTAAAAACTTTTTTTGCAGTAAATGTGAGTTTTTGCGAAATTGACGTGTTTCCATTGAGCGTATTTTCAATTCGCAGTTTAAATTTGCACAATTTGAAGGGTAATGGAAACGTGGCTACTGGTGCTTACTGGATACGGCACAGGATGTTCTGCCAGCATATTATGCAACAGTAAATGTTTGATAAAATGCTGATATTTACAGCATAACTGTCTCGTCTCCTGGCAGAACGGCATCATGGAGGTGAAGGTGGAGGAGACGGCAGACGGACACATTCTTCACCTGCAGGCAGAAGATGTGCTCATCCAGCTGGAGGAAGACGGCACACACATCATCTGTGACAACAACGAGCCGCTACGCACCGCGCTGAGAGACCTGGTGCTGCGCTTCCTGCAGAAACTATGACCTCTGACCTCTCGTGGATATCTGGCTCCTTCCATCAGAGCCGGAAAACAGGATCCCAAACTCCTGTGATGACTGATGAACCGATATAACGTGTTCATTTACAGTTTGGATGGAGACTTTTGTCTGTGTGTTTTATATCATTGTAAAATAACGTTGAAATAAAACTTTTTTTATATATATATTTAAAACTCATCCAGAAATTAAATTCTCTTGTCATTACTCACACACATATTCAAAACTCGACATGTCACTCGCTGCATTGCTAAACTATGACGGTGAACAACAAACTTCATAAATTCTCATATTGTGTTTTATAGGACAGACTCGTATTGGTTTGAGAATGAACATTTAAAACACACTTGATCAGTAGTTTGTTTCTAGCAGCGAAGGGTTGCCAGTTTATAAATGCAGACTTTATAAAACAATTTAATTCCTGTAGGCATTTACTGTGAATTAAATCAGATAAACGTACGGCTATGCAATTTGGTTGCCTACATCTCACAAAGGGGTTGCACAGACTAGTCGACTTTAATGCTCTTCCATGAAGCTTTAGCTTGATGTCAAGTAGTCGCTGGTTTTGGCCTATAGAGGGCGCAACAGGAGAAGAAATCTGTGAAGTCCACTTTTACACTCCATTTCCAACAGTTCAAATAAGCAGGGTTCCCACGGGTCCTTGAAAGTTTAAGAATCTGAAGAAAAAAATCAAGGCCCTGGAAAGTTTTTGAAAACAATTATGCCTATAAGTTTTCAAATGACATTGAAAAACTAACACTTGTGTAGGTGTTCAGGTACATATCATAGTTTTGAATACATTTCAAAATAGAAATGTAGCAAATTGCTGTCTTATTGTGTTAGGTTTTGAATGCATGTGCAAACTGGCTTGATTCGTAGTTTTGGTGGTGTTTGTGTTTGAGAACAAAATTCATATAATTTGAAAGATGTCGTCACTGAATGCTTTTTGGTCCAAACCCATGATAAATGACCACAGAGCTCACTGTGTTTCGAAAAAGTGACCAAAGTATTGAGAAATGGGTCCTAGGGATTGTAAAACAACAACTGTATTATCGTTATAAAGGTCATGGGTTTGATTCCTAGGGATTGCAGGAAATAATATTAAAATGCATACTTTGAATGCAACTTTGGATGCATATTCCACATGCATTCATTTAAAAAAAGAAAAAAGAAGCTCTTTACTAGCCAGGGGAAGATTTATCTGAATGCGTTCAAGATTTGACAGTAATTGTTCCATTATGTGTTCAATTGTTTATTAATTCATTTTCAGCTATGTTGGTGCATCTAACATTTTTAATTTATCTGATGTGATTTCTCATACTCTAAAAGCTGGTTTCAAATCATAAAATGATAAATGAGGATTCTAAGATGAATATGAATGCATTAGATGACATATTGGAAAAAACAACAACCCTAAATCATGTAAGATTGGGAGGAGCGAGCCAATCACATCTTTTTATTAACCATACAGAAAGTAGCCCCTTATCTCTCACATAATCATCTCCTGCAATATAGACTGTTTAAATATCTATATCTATATATGAAAACTCAAGCATAAACATTCAAGGTTTTGAAATGCTAAAACAACTGATGTTGAGTCGAAAGTGAAGACGGTCAATTGTTTTTGTCGCTAGTGGATTATGATGATAGTTAAGAGGATTTAGACCTGTGCATCAGTGTTGCTACTAAAACTATTATAAATATGAATTGAAATAATACTGGAATAAAATTAAATATAAATATTAGATGGAAAAATTTAAACAAATCAGAAATCTGGCTTTGGCAACTAACTGATATAAGCTGAAATACTAGAATTACTACTACTAAAACTAATATAAAAATAAATTAAAGCTAAATACAAGTATATTTTTATTTAGCTTTAATTTATGATATACATATATATATAATGACAAAAGCATATAGCAAAATACCTATATCTATAAAATACCTCCAATTAAAATCAACTGGAAATGTATAATTGAATCCAAGCACTCGCTGAGGGCGTTTTGTCCAGAAGCCTCGAGTGAGAGGAGGAGAAACATGCAGAAGAGTTTAATATCTGCAATATCTCTCTCTCTCTCTCTGCACTGATGTGTCTCATCGGTGCTGTAACACACACGCACGCACGTACACACACACACACACGCACGCACGTACACACACACACACACACACACACACAGTATTTCAGTGTTCCCTTGTCAGTGCTTGTGTGGAATGAATTATTGCTATTGCTCATACTAGGTTATTGATTTTAACAAACTCTAGTATTTCATCTGGTAGACGAGTGTCATCATGAAACTCCCATAATTATTAAAAAACAATAGCATTTGGACACGTACCATATAATGCCATTGTGTTATTTAATGTAGACAGACGATAGATAGATAGACAGACAAACAGAGACAGACAGACGGACGGATAGACAGACAGAGAGATATACAGACCGAGAGATAGATAGACAGACGGATGGATAGATAGACAGACAGAGACAGACCAATAGATAGACAGTTAGATAAACAGACAGACAGTTAGATAGACAGACCGTTAGATAGACAGACAGATAGACGGATAGATAGACAGACAGACAGAGATATACAGGATAGACAGACAGACAGAGATAGACGGATGGATAGACAGACAGAGATAGACGGATGGATAGACAGACAGACAGATAGACAGACAGTTAGATAGCGTGTCGTACAGTCTTAATCTAATAATCTTCACTGGCTCTGGTCTGTGTGCTGATACTGTGGAGGTTTCAGCTCATCAGGGAGGGTGTAGTGTTCACCCCTTCATCATGTGTTCAGAGTCGTGTGTGTGTGTGTGTGTGTGTGTGTGTGTGGATTGATTACAGACTGCAGTGTTTCGGGATGTTGAACGGCTCCTGGAAACACAGCTCGAGGCGTGTCAGAGTTGTGCTCTTCACCATGAGGGCCTAGCAGTTATTATTGCACATTGATAAACTATGAAATTTGGTCCTTGAATCCAGACGACAATTTCCTCATCCTGTGCCTGAATAAATATAATATATTATTTTAAAAAATGTGATGAACTGAATACTGACCGGATTCCCTAAACTGAACAGATTGGGCCTTGTGAACCCTGATGTTTGACACACTGAGATCTTCACCGTAATGAAAGAGATGAGGAGACTGGCTGGTTTATTAGTGTGGTTGAAGAAGTTATAACGTTTGCTGGCATTCAACACTTTACAACCAATAGTTTATATATTGTCAGTTACGGTCCAATCCAAACGGTCATACAGTCTTCACAATGCCTAAAAGTAATTAAACATTAAAGCCTGTTCAATAGATTGAAACAATACAAAACATGGGCATATCGGATTATTTATATTCCTCTTCTAAGGGGAACGGAGCCACATTTTTGTGTTTTAAAAAATAAAACTCATCAATTTACAATTGCAGAGCCGTCTTCCTAAGTGTACCTGTCAGGGAATGAGCCGAAAGACAGAAATAGTGGAGCTCAGCGTTTGCCAGCTGAAGGGTGACCTCAGGAAACACAACTCATCCCGCACAGAAGACACACACACGTACCGTTTACTGTCACCGTTATCTTCCGCACATTCATCATGTTAGGAGTCGCATTACTTCCACAGACCCGAGAATCAGGTGTGAAAGCGGACACACACACACACTCGCATGAAACTGTCCAGGTCACATTTCACCAATACGAAATAAATATGAAAATGTTTGACCAAAAGTGTTTATGGGACCAGATTTTTTGCCTTGTGATATTATTTTCACACTTTTCCCCTACAGAAGTAAAAAAAAAAAGAAGAAAAAAACTCAGTCATCACCATATTTCAAAATGAAAACATTTAAAACTAAATATTTATGTTATTGTAATATTTGATGAACTGAATTTTTAAAGAATTAGATGAGAAAAATGTATGTGCTTTACAGTAATGGCAATGAGATATTTGTTTTGCATGAGAATGTCAAATCTTAATAGTCCTAAATCATTTCATTTTATTGAAAAATTATATTTAGCATTAGAAAAAAGAACAAAGCAATAATGATTTTGTTGATGCATTATGTAAATGACAATTTGGTTCTTTAAATGTGCTATAATTCATGAAAATAATGTCACAATAATAATAAAAAAAGGCTAAAAATATGATTCATTTTCTTTAAGTTAAATACATGAGTAAATATGACCTGGATAGTTCTTTGTCATTTCATGAAATCATTGGCCCTTCTTAAAATGACACAACACATAAACAGAGTTGATTATCCAGCAAAAGGCATTACGATCATCAATCTGTTATTCCACATGTGTACAGGTTACACACAGATATGTTTTCTTGTATGATCGTGAGAATCATGAGAACATGTAACAGTTTGATTTGGTGCTATTCCTATGCAGTTATGTTTGATATCTTGTGCTATTCTTACTGATGATCAACACACATTTGATGGGGGGTTAGTGACGTCTAGTCACCATCAACCTACAGAACAACACACACAGCCTTTCACACAAGCTCAAAAGCACACACACACACACACACACACACACACACACACACACAAGTAAAAAAAACATGACCATCAGTGCATTTCAAACAACAGAGTATATGCGAAGTAAGTAAAAAATAAAAACACTAATCTAATCATTTAGAGCGATGACACCTCCCATAATTCGCCGATATGCCATCAAAACCGGCCTTTGTTTGTTCTGTCAGTATAACATGATGCAAATATTAGTTTGACGTCCATTAAAGCGTCCCATGAAAAGTGGTGCAAATAAAGCCTGTAGTGGTTGCTGATGAATCGCGCACTAGTGACCGTTAAAACCGCCTACGGTAATCAATCGTTCTGCTATTGTTCTCCCGTGCCTTCAAGGAAGACGAGTTCAAAGTAAAAGTGTCCCATATTTACAAGAAAGCTTTGATTCGCTTCACGTTCCCAGAGAGAGAGAGAGAGAGAGACCGTGCCGTGTCAGCGCTTCGTGGGATTCCTGTGCTTGTTCCATTAAATGAATTTAAAACATTTGGTCTTGTCGTGCGGCAACCTCGTCTTGAAGAGAACCGAGTCCACTCTGAACTGAGTGTATAACAGCGGCATGTATCCGTAGACTTTTACGAAGAAGTTGATGCACTTGTGGCGCTCGTGGAAGTGCGAATCGTCGTGTGACAGAGCCTGCGGACATCCGGGACAGCGGAAGGTCCAGCGCGACGTCACCTGAGGAAGAATTAAACCAATGACCAATTCAGCTTCAGACAGTTCCTCACACAATCCATCATACATCTTCAGAACTCTTAGGGCCCGTTTACACCTGACAAATCGAGGACTTGTGCACTATTCTACGCCATTTTCTAGAATAAATAGTGCGAGTAGTGCGTTCACTCAGAAAATTCTACAAAGAAAAAGTGCACTTTAATACCCGGATGATGCACTTATTTAACCGAAAAAATTAAGTGTGGAACGTTGGACACTTCCATGCACACGACTGTACCAGCTTTAATTTTAGGTCAAACTCGAAAAATTAGAATATGGTGCAAAAGTTCATTTATTTCAGTAATTCAACCTAAAAGGTGAAACTAATATATCATATCGACTCATTACATGCAAAGTGAGATATTTCAAGCCTTTATTTGTTATAATTTTGATGATTATGAAAACCCCAAATTCAAAATTAGAATATTGTGAAAAGGTTTAAGGTGAAAAGTCATAATCATCAAAATTATAACAAATAAAGGCGCTGAAATATCTCACTTTGCATGTAATGAGTCGATATAATATATTAGTTTCACCTTTTAAGTTGAATTACTGAAATATAGGAACTTTTGCATGATATTCTAATTTTTCGAGTTTCATCTGTGTGTAGCAGAGGGGGAGGGGCTATCAGACTCCGATGTTAAAAGACTAAATAAACTTATAAAGTTCATACACTACACGGTTGAGTACATAGTGCATAGTGTATAGTGCGTCATTAGGGACACAGCTTCTTCGGTCACTTCATGCGTTTTTACTGACCAGATAGCTTAATCAATTTTTTTTTGATTTATCAAATTTATCAAAACGATTCCCATTTACACCTGGTCACATAAATGTGTTTTCAGAAAACGGATATAAATCTGATCTTCAATACCCGCGCTATATGCAGATTTAATGGAGATCACGTCACCGAAAGCAACAGATACGAGCTGCAATTTCAAAATGAAAGACTGCAATAGGAGAGAGAAGTGGGAAGATCATTTAGTTTCTTTACTTGAGTGTGTTAAGCGTCTGCGACTTACTTTTGCTTTGATTTGTGATAGTTTGCACGTTGGCTTGATGAATAGATGCTCATCTGCATGACATATAGCCTATAACACGCTTTCACACGTTTATTTTTTTTGCATTTATGGAGTAAAATTTACATACGTGGTTTCAACAACCAGATGCAAAGACCTTATTCACAGCAGCGCCATCTTTGATTTTTAGAGGGAATGAAAGCGAGGCTGTGAAGGACAGACATGCAAATGTCTCTCTCTTCAATGGGCTGTACTGGTATTTCATGTGTTTTTGGATTGTTCTGCTCATGAAACACTGGAAAAATATCTTTCCAAGAAATTTCAGTCGACAAAAAAACTCCCAACAATATAAGCTGTGGAATATTGTAAGTAATCTAGGAGCTTTATACAGCGGATGGCATTGGAAACACAGCAAGTCTCTCCCTCACAGCCTCACTTTCATACCCGTCATGGCGCTGCTCTGAATAAGGTCCATTTACACTTATCTGGTTTCTTCTGGAGTGCGGCCCAGAACACCTTCTGATGTGGGTTGAGCGATCGGATTTACATCCGTCTCCAATGCGTTACGGAGGGCATTTACACCTGGTCTTTTCATGATCGGATAGCTGCCCCATCACAGAAGTGGCCAGGTGTAAACAGGCCCTTAGAATGTAGTGCTTTTGTCCTTTAAAGCTTTGTTTGAATGGAAATGAGCAGCTTGGAGAATAATGCAACAGAGTTTTTTAAAATTTTGAGTGGATTATTCCTTAAATCAATCCCTCCATATAAAGATGACAGACTTATTAACTTCACAACACAATATCATCTCTTTCATGCGTGTATAGCCTGTTTTCCCATTGCAATCTGGTCGGCTTTTCCATGACAACAAAACAAATGTAATTGATTTGTCTAATCTGCGGGGACGGCAGCAGCCGGAGAGCGAGAGATGTGTGTGTGTGTGTGTGTGTGTACCAATGCAATCCTAATAATGCCTGAGAAAATCCATCACATTTCACTACGCCGTTAATTCACAGGCCAAGCCGATGCTTCAGTCAATGGACTTCAGAAAGACAAAGGCTTTTTAAAGCTTTCCGAAATCACACCGAGTAATCTCACTGAAATCAATTCTATTGAAACACACATATGTAAAACTGGAAGTAGTGTGTTCAGTCTCAACTCTGGATATTGCCTTGGTATTTAGCTTAATTTATAGTACATAATAACGACAATAATGCCAAAGAATAACAGGAGAATCTTACAATGTCCAGGTTATGTCACCCCCAAAAATAAAAAATAAATAAATAACAGTGTCTATTTTACACTAAGGCTGCGTTTACACTTGGCATTAACATGCGATCATGGATCATTAGCCAATCAGGACACGGTGCGTTTACATTTGTTCATATTAAGTAGCCTCTGTATCTGGATAACCAATATTTTTTGCATAATATTTAAATTAGGTCTGTAGCACGACACCAAATTAAGAGTAAAAATGATACAAATTAATCAATGTCCCAATTGCTTTCACTCACTTTACTTTCCTGTGCAATCTCCAGTCTTAGATCAAATTACGTTTTTTGAATGAAGGAATACTTCCAGTTGATCATACACAAATAACTGGGTTGATCATGTTAAACAAGTCACATCATCGATCATCGGGGTTTAAGGTGCAATGACTATGTGGGAGACAAAAACATTCAACATGTAAAACATTCAAAAATAAAAGTTTATTCCCATTATTCCTCTGGCAAAGCAGCGCACGCTCTTCATTAAGATCTCATGATCACAGCTGTGATTGTACAGGCGATCGCCTCTTCAGATAATGCTGCACAATTAAAATGAAAAATGACACAGTATCGTGTAAATCTACATAAACCGTTTTAATTATTGACGTTTATTGTAAGGTTCAAATAAGTTTAATTTGTCTAAACTGCGTCTGGCCATTATTTTCTGACAGCACGTGTGGAGACTGGGGGATTTATATGACGTCCACCTGTGAATGCAGACACGACGGCTGGATTGCGTTTACATTACACTGAGATCCGATCACGATGCGTCCTCAACTACCTCTGGACCAGGAGAGACGCTGGATTATTAACAGTAGCAATAGTGTAGCGGTAATGTGCGTGGCAGAAAGTTTTGATGCAAATCAACCCGAGTTCGAATTCACCTTTTGCCGAACTCGCTCTACTCACTTTTCCCATCACATATCATATCAGAAAGGCATTTATTTTCAATAAAAATGGAAATAAAGTGTCTATCGTGTGTTTAATAATAAAGTGTTTAGGCTTAGGGGTACGTGTAGGGAGGGGCTTTATTGTCCCAATAAGGCGGCATTCATTTAATAATTTTAATAAATATAACAATTTACACTCCATGTTATAATAGCATACCGTTTAATGTACAACAGCACTGAGGTGCAAATAGTATAACTACATCTAACTACAATTTACACTTATTGGAAGGAAAATACTGCTACTTTTACATAGTGTAAATATAACCTAGCACTGTTTTCACTTAGTGCAAATAGCCGCTGCCAATAAATTAACGGATTATGAGAAAGAACATTTTATGTGACTTTTCATGAAAATTAAGCACAATCAGTGATTTTTATTAGATTCTGATTGTTGCATTACAGTAATTTAGGCAACAAATACTACTGTGATATACAAATACAATTTAGTGATCATTTAGGGGGAAATAAAATGAGTGGATCAATAATCTTTTGTTTGCTTTATATTTCTTTTCTTTTATTTGGGGGTGAAATATGACCAGGGTATGATCTGGACAAACGTGTTTTTGATAATAAAGAGATTTATAGATGTCCATTAAAATTTTAATCAGACAATGAAATGTAACACTGTTTTGTATCGAAGTTAAAAAATGAACTGTTTTTTTTTTTTTTGTCCTAACAGGAACCGAAAGTTCTGCACAATGGCAAAATATGAGCCAATAAGGCCATATTCAATGTTCAAAACACAGTTACGTGGAGAAAGGATTTGGGCTGATGAGATTTCACTGTGGGAAGGGCTACCCAGAGTGCCAGAAACAGAAACCAAGTGGCTAACAGAATGTATTGTCTGATTAACATGATTCACTTTATCATGTTGTACACAAAAACAGCATGACTGAGCACTAAATTGAAATCCCAAGTGGCAAACGACACATGCTTCAAGTTACTGCCCACTGACCTTGATGGGGGGTTTGCGAGTGATATGCGACACGAGGAAGTTCATGGCAATATCCTCGCAGTTGATGTACTCGTCCACCATGTCACGTATGGCTTGAGGCATGACGTAGGAATAGAGGTATGCGTAATACTGAGGAGAGAAAGAAATTAGGGCTTTTAATAAAAAATGAACACAAGAAAGTACCATGATGTTGTACAGAAATGCTCATAAATGAAATATGTCCTGCTGTTTGCTTATCCATCTGGAAAATGAGGCGCTGCATCATGCATTTGGTTGCACAACAACATACTTGGTAGCAACATGAGTTTTCAACTAACTAAACCATTTCCAGCTCCTATTACCTGTGTTACTTGGGTAAAACTACATAAGCTCCATGTCTATTTTTGGCATAATCAGGCTCTGGAAGTGTCAAAGTGGTCAAAGCTTCACCTTATGGAAGAAGGCCGCACCCGTCAGTACCATGGAGAGCTCGCAGGAGTAGTTTGAATTGTAGAGCCAAGATTGGTGATTTACATCCCAAGCATGAAACCTTCCCGGGAAACCTACAATCCGGTCTCTGGCCTCCCGCCACACCCTGGAAGTGGAGAAAGAGAAAGAGATGGGAATGCAAGAGTGGTTATTAATATAATATTCACTGAATAGCATTTGTTAAGCAATATATGGATGCCAAACAAAGCCCTTTAATACAGTAACTGAATACATAGCCTAAATAACTATAACCATGGCTTTTATTGCACAAAACTATAAAAGATCACAAAAAAAAAAAAAAAAAAAAAAAAAAACAGACCAACAGATTATAAACACCAGTCATAATAACATTGCTCAGAAATGGCAGCATCTTTTGCATCATAATGCAGACTTAAGTAGGACAAAAAAAAAAATCTGCTAATCAATCATCCAGACCAATTACCTATAGACACAAACATTTATTGGGAACATTAGTGTTGAGGATGTAAAGACCATTTTTACCCCAAAACAAGCATATAATACACAAGCTCAACCAAAATCAAATCACCGCTCCACTGACCAATGTCTAAACATGCAAACAAACAAGGAGTTGTTCACTCCTGTGTAACAAAATACACAGGAGTGGAGGAGAGCGTTTTCTTCAACTGTCATGGACTTTATCAGATCAGATGCTTTAAATTCCTCAAACTAACAACTGAATCTGCAGCTGTTGGCCTAAACTCTCCGAATGCAGAAACCCTGCAGGAACACAGCACAGCAGCAGCGTAAAATATTTTTTTGACAAATACATTTAAAACGGGCATATAAATGTTATTTGAAAACACACTTTGGATCACACTAAAAATGGTATTCTTAAAATGCACAGGCTGAGGTGGAAAAAAAGATCAGCTTACAATGTCTCTCCAATAGAAATATATTCTTTCCTTGCTTCATAAAACAATTTATTTAGAGTGACAAAATTGTTGTGACAATGACAAATGTTTTATTTTCTAATAATATAAAGGATAAAAATGAACTTCATAAAATAAAACAGCATAACATATTCTTTAAAAGAGGAAAAACGGGATACTACAGAATAATGGGAACTATCTTATACAAATAAATAGATATTTTCAAAAGGGGGACAATATCTGCAAACTTTTTAGGCATTGCTTTTTCAGGGTGGTAATGTTTTACCAATCAATAATTGTAACTATTAAACATTATGGGAGGGTGATTTAGCACAAAATAAAAAAAGTATCTCTACAATATTTTCAGCCTTTCGACTATATTCAGCATATATTCTTTAATACTGGTGTATTTGCTTTGAAATTTGAACAGCCAAAGTAGATTCAAAGTGTTTAATGCAAGAAACTGGCAAAAAAAAAGAAAAAAAGTGCCTTGGCATTCTGTATAATCGTCCATTCCTATTAAACATACTATGTTATGATCTTGCTATCACAAAAATCTTACCTGAACCCAAACATAATTTCATCATGTCGAAGATGGGCATCATCATCAATAGACAAAATAGCCTCAGTCTCGACTGCATCCCAAGGAAGAAAGCGATTGTTTAAGCTGTTTTTCTCTGTGCGTACCACCTGCAAAGAAAAGGCCCATCTGTCAACATGCCATATTATTGTGAATGACTGCTGAGGTAGAACATGGCATTATTACAAGGTTTTACTGGGCCAGACAGATATATAATACCAACAAAACCAACAAATGCCAATCAAAACAACCTATTTCTTCTGGAAAGCATTTTTGATGACTTTGTGTGTTTAAAATGTAAAAATTATATAATTAAAGATGCTCAATTTCAAAGTTCCAAATTACTTCTCAAAGACATGAAGAGAATAAGAAACTTGGGGAACTTCTGCATTCTATTTGGGATTTCATTTCAAAGTATAACCTTACTGTGGGCTTAATGCAGCACTGTTTCCTTTAATATCACCAGAACTAATTTGGCTTGCTGCCCTAGAGACATGAAAGCTATGCTTCAAAGACAGCAGAGAGAGCAGACCAAATCTACAGCAGAATCCAATGCTTGTGAGGTTCTATCACATTTAAGCCTTTGAGAATTCAAACTAATAACAGGCTTAACAAAATTTATCTCACTGAGTAGTGCCTGCCTGTGCAAAACTTGCCACCATGATGCAAGGGTGCCATGCATTTCTAGGGTGTCTCAGGTGGTTACTAGCTGATTGCTTACTGGCCCAGTAATACGAAATGACTAGAAGACATATGATAAATACATACTGAATGCTTACCACAATAGGTAGACCAATGTCTGGCCAGAGCAGATCATCAGAAGGTGGTTTGGGGGAATTCCACACAACCACCACTTTGTTGAGATAAGGAAGACCATTAAGTCTTTCCAGTGAGTTCATGAGAACCTCCTCCCGTTCATAAGTAAGCATGACCACAGTGAACTGCTCCCGTGGGACGTTACCTCCTAGAGCGGCCTGAAACTCTTTACCAGATCCCCCAGAACCACCACCGATAGGACGAAAACCAGTCCCCGACCCCAGAAACTTGGCCTCTGAAGGAAGTACAGGGTCCAAGGGGGTGTGAGGGAATAGATGGAAAGGGCCAGGTGCACGATTCCAGGTGCGGTAAACATCAGCAGCTGTGTAGGTAAAGTTACGCAAGAAGCGTGGCGAAGCATAAGGGGGCTCTACTTCAACAGGCCCTAGATCGAGGTCACCATTGTCAGCCATGTTAGCATCGGTTCCTGCCAACTTTCCAGCTTTGTGAGGAATCTCCTGGGCAGGCTCCTCACGTATGGGTGCCGCTGGTATCTGGATGCTGGTTCGTACACTAGCCAGTATGGTGCTGAATATGCTCTCAGAAGTGGAGAAGTACGTCTCCCAAAGAAACCGACCCTGCCGTCGCATGGCCAGAAGATCATTGTCTGAGATGCTACGCAACAGAAAGTGCAGCTCCGTAATGCGAGGCTTGGGTACCAAAATGACTGCCTCACTCCAGCGTATGAGGTGATGGTAGGGCAACTTCGAGTGGTCGCCAAGCACCACCGGTATTGCCCCAACTTCCAAAGCCTCAAAAAGTCTCATGCTACAGCCAGCAGATGCCACCAACTGGCCATCACCTGGAGATATCACCAGGGCAAATGTAGAAACCTTCAGTACCTCTAAACGATCCTCACGCTCGCCACACAATGCCCACTCTGTCGGTAAACTTGTCTTGGGTTGATTCTTGCAAGTGAACTCAACAAGAACCTGGTCTAGGTGACTGTCCTGTACAGCTTTAAGTGTGCCAATAATGCGATCATCATAGTCAGCTGGTGGATCCCCTTCCATTTCTTCCTCAAAAGACTGTGGTGGGGCTTCAAGCAAGCTGCTCCTCAAAGACTCAACCTTTTCTCCCTGAAAGGTGAAGAGGTACTTCCTCTTGACAGGGACTTGAGGAGGCACCTCTAGGAAGTTTGGTTCAGACAGAGCGTGGACTAGAGGAGACACCACCATGTCAAAACCTTCTCTATATTGACGTTCAAAAAAGGTAGACTGTGCCACTGCTGCTCGTCCTGTGCTTACATTGTACAGGAAGTTCTGAGTCAGAGACTTTCTAGAAAGATGGACAAGCAAATGGTTGTGGCCATCCAACCTCCAATACGGCAAAGCCTTGAGCTGCTTTTCAAGGTCAGAAGGTGAAGCAGGGGGAGAGGAAGGTGATTCTTGTATTTCCCCAACAAGCACTATGTACAGACAGGCAATGTTTGGATTATTGGTGACATATACACTGCTTTTGACGGATGATGCGAAGGCTTGTTTGACAAGAGGGTCCAACTTCTCACCCCAAGGATATGATCCTGTGTCATAAACATAGACAGGGAAGCCAGATGTAAGTGGACATCTAGCGTAATCAAAACAAGAATGCAAACGACAGCTTTGGACCGACTTGGGTGGAGGGTATCCCGGATCATCCTTGTCTGGTAAAAGTCTAACTGGCAACGACAGTTTTGGCTGGTTTTGAGCCATAAGTTCCTTGTAAGAGTGCTCTGTCTGGCTGATGACATTTTTAAGTTGTAGCAAGTCTTGTTTGGCACTGTCAATACTACGTTTACAAGCCTCGATGCGTAGGTTAAGTCGGGCTATCTCGCCATTGAGCTCTTGGCGCTTTGACTCAAGCTGAAGTAGCTCCTCGCTGACAGATTCCCGTATACGACACAGGTCTTGCACATGCTTTGCTTCACACAACTCTCCTCCAGGTCTTGGCCCAAAAATGCGCTTATCTGGTCCCCCTGCTTCATCTATTGTCGTGAGGTAGTAATGTGCAATGAGAGGGAAGAAGACCAGAATGAAAAAGAGCATGAAACTGAGCCAGGTGAGCCGTACTCTCCGCAGTACCCATGGCTGGCCGTTGTTCCCGATGATGCCTCCACTTCGCTGCATCGTGCAACTATCACTCTCCTTCGAACCAGATACGTGAATGCAGCTGTTGAAGAGATTCAGCTGCCATAATGCAACTTCATCTCTACTGTACACTTTGAGTTTCCAGAGTTTGTAACTTGGGTGTCCTTGTTTTAATTGGGACTTCTAATAAAAGGAAATTTCATCTTTCTCGTGACAGAATGATATCGTCCATAAACAAGGTCTTGTGTGTGGTATGATGTATGTTAAAACTGAAACTATCCAAGAGAAGAAGGAGAGTCCCAGACAGCAGTAAAAACTGAGTGCCCTTGATGGAGATCAGCAATGGAGGCATGGCTGATCTTCATTTTTCTTTGTGGCATCATACTCCGGTCACTCTTCCATAGTTGGGACTAATAAATTGGCCAAAGTGTGCCATGAACTCTTGGAGATACTGCATGCCATCCAACTTCAATCAATCTGTAAAACAGAGAGCAAGTATCAGTTATTTGCACATAGAACAGAACATGCATAAGAACTAGGGGTGTAACGATACACTCATGTCACGATACGATACTGAACTCACGATACAATATTATTGCGATACTCTAAGACATATGGTAAAAAGTTAACTAAATTAACTGTTGATTAAAATGCTACATTTGGTATTACATTGGGTGTGGAAATGAATAGGCTTGGACTTAGTGCTGATAACCCAATGCACAGGACAATAGTGACACCAGAATCAAAATATTTATGATTCTGAAGCTGAAAATACAGAATTATTTCAGACGAATATGCTTGCACTCTGTCACTGAGTAGATATATTTAAAATAATGTAGGCCACTTTTTAACGGTAACATCAGACATTTGGCATTAGCAGGACCCACAAATATTCCCCCATTGTATTATATTCAACATTATTTATAGATGCCACCTACGTCACTATAAATAGAACACCGCCATGTTTATGACCGATCTCGCCCGGTATGGCCGCCCAAACTGCCCATTTGAATGAGAGAGACAGAGATACCTGGAGAAAATTTCAATTTTAGGCTCCGATCCTTATTTGTTACCCCCAGTTTTCTTTTGTCCATTATTATCTGCCCCAATTGGCCTTCCATGAGATATATATATATATATATATATATATATTGTGCATAACCCCTCCCCATACATACAGTGGGGATCGCTTGAAGGCTTTCAAGAGTACCGATGCATATTAATATGCTGTGGCTGGATGGATGAAAGATGTGAAAGTGCGGCACCTGGCCACCAAGGATTTATATTTAATCATGGGAAATGTAAGTTAGGTAGCCTATTATAAAAAAAAAATCAAATGTATGATTTTGGTGGTAGTTTGCTCTGACTAGGTAATGTTAGCGAGTTGTTAGCTAGCTAAGTGGTTAACAGCTGGTAGCTTGTAGTGATGTCCGGTTCGTGAACGAATTGTTCTTTTGAACCGATTCTTTTTAGTGAACCGGTCGAACCAGTAACGTTACACTAAATCGGACTGAATCGTTCAAAACGGTTCGCGTCTTGCGTCAGCGCTGATCCACAAGTTACTAAAGTTACTCACTTTTGGACATGCCTGACACAGTTCCTCCGGAAATAAACAATATCCCGGATTATGTTTACTGAGTAAACTTCACGGGTGAACCGGGGACTTAAATGAGGGGCCGAATTCGGCGAAATGTACGTTTATTTAATAACAAATAAAATAAAATTGATGAAGACCAGTTTATTCACTTTATATATTTTGGTATAGAATAAAATACCAGTTCGGGGGTTCCTCTTTTGGCTGTTGTTGCAGCCAACTGCACAACATATAGCAGGCATTACTGAGACCGCCGGCGGTAAAGATGGCGGCGCAAAGCTACAGTGACGTCATGTGACCCGAACGAATAGTAGTTTAATGTAGTACTGACACTGAAACTAGATTTTTTTCTCGCATAGTAATTTTTTATTTTGGGTGAACTATACAAAATGCATAGTCACTACCCGCAATACACATTGTTGCACTTTTGTATTGCGATATATTGTGACATGATATTAATTACGCATTCAACAGAGTTCTCTCTATCACCTCTTGAATAGTCTGCCACTATAATTCAAGTATGCATGTGAAATATCTACTCTAGGACAATACGCTTGCAATGTGCTGGTCAAGCATTTACGCCTATATTTGTTTCTGGCCTAAGAGATTCTCTGGCCAAATCGCAGTTGTAATTAGCATTTACATTATGCAATTGGCAGGAGTGTTTTTGCACAGGGTGCCACAAAAAACAGTTCGCACCCATTTGTTAGATTCTAAACCAACTGGCAGCGCTCAGAATGACCTCACAGGCTTGTCCTATTCACTGAACACATTATCTGGTATGCTGACAGCTAGCTTCAAGCATTAGCAGCTGTTCTAAAGCAAACTCACAGAGCAAACACGCCATAAGGCATGCGTACAGGAAAAAAAGAAACATGTGAATCGCCTCAAGTGACTGTCTCTGCTAGATTTGCCCATGTAGCCGTCAGTAAAAGCCATGCAAGATTTCAGAGAGCTTCATTATCTCTGGATGAGAGGACATGCGGGATGATTTTCCCTTTAATGGAACAGATTTTGACATGGCCACTGATCCTGCAGCAGGGAAGAGATGCACAATCACACGCTTCTGTCTGGCTCATACACTGTACTGATCATCCAAATCTCAGAAATCAAAACAAAAATCTATAGTGTACATTAGGATAAGCCTATACTAGGACAATACAATGACATGGCAGTCTCCAAATTACAAACTAAAGTGGCATGAAGGAGCTAATGTTACATCAGAGAAGCAGAGGACCAGCATGGCTGCATTGAAATTTGTATATTATCCATACACAAATTACACAATATTAGTGCCCATCAAAGCATGGTATATTGAAAAGAGTATGGTTAATATGTATATGTTGGCCATTGGCTGTCATTTTCTATTCTACATACAAAATAAATAAATAAATGTCCTTTCCATCACCAGTGTAGTACATACATTTTTGCATGTACTTTTTACATTTGTAGTACTAAACAAATTGGGATTCAGCACAAGTCTGATCTCTGTTGTTCCTTAAAGATTACGAGACCTTGTGAGAAGAAAGAGCACCCTCCTCTCCTCAGATTAATTACTCTAGATCTCCAGAGAAACGTTAAAGTGATGAGAGACAGACACTGAGGGACAAATTGGGGCTGATAAAACACTTACCCTCTGAAGACCTGAAGTGGATAATCATTCTTTGTGACCTTTCCTTTTAAAGCTCCATTATTTCGCATCCTTCCACTGCTGTATTGTTATTTGTGGTTGTACACCAGACTAATTGCATATGCTAGTCACATTGATGTACTTAAAAAAAGAGAGCATATAAACTCTAGATCATAAAAGCTAAACTCTGTGTTCATGTTATGCAATAGGCAAGACAGGGTTAATGTTCCATTAACAATTCAGGCCATTTCTCCTCTCTTGAGAAATGGCCTGAATCTCAGATTCAGTCTGCTCGATTACACAGAGGATATTTTCATTAGCATTCCTGAAATACAAGTATTTTACTTACAAATATCAGTGTGCAAATAATGCAATTCAAAGCAATCAATATTTATAGATATATAAACATCAGAAGTTACCTTAATATGTGCACTGTTCAAAAGTTTCTTTAAAAAAAAAGAAGAAAGAAATTAATACTTTTATTTAGCAAGGAGGCATTACGCCTAAATGTTTTCTGAAGTCTTGGCCATCACAAGAATAAATTACATTTTAAAAACATTCAAATAGAAAACAGTTATATTAAAATTGTAATCATATTTCACAATATTACTGTTTTGACTCTTTTTTTTTTACTTGGTGTGACTTTTTAAAACAAAACAAATCTTACTGACCCCAAACTTTTGAACTCTAGTGTATGTGCATTAGAAGCAATACAGATGTTTAACTTTATTTAGCTATTCCAAAATAAACAACGACACGTTCAACAGCAAAAAAAAATCTGTTTAATTAAAGTGTCAGAGAGAAAAGGATCTAAAAATAAACGACTGCTTTAGTGGGAGAAACTTTGACTAATGTTATGGACTTCCCGGGGGAAAGCCACAAAATGTAGTAGTGTTTCATTTTTATTTTGGCTGATCTCTATGCCGGACTTGCACACAAACTGCATTGCAATCATTTCCCAAATGTCATTTATGTGGAAATGTTACGTCTGTAAACAGGACATTAACAGGCCAGAGTCGGACGCAAAGAAGAGAACACAGACGCAGCAGAGCAAACACTGTACAGGCAGCAAGCTCACTGTTAGCAATGCTCGAAATATAGGAAGAAAGTAGCAAGTAAGTAAATAGTTAGAAATTCCAGTCTCGTGACAACACTAAAATGTGTGGGCCTTTTAAAAGCAGAATAGTTTTCCCCATGTGGGTACGCAAGACCCAGCATGCCTGAGCTCTGTCTCTGTGAATCGCCCAGACATTAACATGAAACTGGACGTGTTTTTGAAGAACTTCTTCACACTGACCTGTGAATTCCTATTCTCTGAATAAAAACTCTCCATCTAATCCTCACACTGCTCCGGGTTGTGAAGGCAAAGCAAATTTACCACAAGCCAATATTTGACCAGTTTGTAAACGGAAGGATTTTTTTTTTCAGTCTGGCCACGGCCGAGTAGCAGCAAATACGGATGAAAGCAGGAAATTATGGATCCCTTATTATCGGTGCGAGCATATTTTTTATGCAGCACTGACATTTCCGACAACAGAGTAACCAATTTTCTCGGAGCGAAATTTGCTTTGAAGGCGAGAGTCCAAGAAGCACCAGTAAAATACAAAAAAAGGACTGTACTTTAATCAAATATCAGTCCCCACCAGCATAGCACACTTCCTTCTCCTTCCTCTTTTTCCCACTTCCTTACCAAAAGGGATGTTCAATAAGGCAAACATCAATGTTATTATTTCTAAAGTTTAGGTTAGTGATTTGAAAAAACCCTATCACTATTAAATATTAAACTACATGCCAAAAAATCACACCTTAGCAAATGGTTATTAGCGCCCTGGCAACAGCCAAGCACTTTGATAGTGAGTTTTACACTGTTATAAAATGTAGCCTAGTGCTATCGGTGCATTTTGCATGAACCTGAAACGGCTTTAAAAATGCGTAGGGAAGTGCATGTAGGGAAGTTAATGTTTCCCTACGTCTCAATGAATCTTTATCAAATGTTCTGTCAGAGTTGTTGCTCTCCTTGACATCTAATGGCAAATTTACACTGCAAAGGTGGCATATAGAAGCACTTCATTTCGGTGTCTTAACCACAGACGGTTTAATGCTGCTCAGAGGTGGTATAAATGCACTTACACAGCAATTTCAACTGTATACTTTGACACGAGGGGCTGAGGGTGGGTCAGAGAAGGCATACTTTGGTCTAACTTTTATGCAGCATTATGTCCATATACACATGCACACAGCAGCCTTAAAGGGATAGTTCAATTTTAAATTAAATGTTGGTATGTTTTAGCTTACCTGAAGTGCATCCAGTTGTAGGTGTCTGTCTCCGCAGTCATATAATGCAGGTATATAGGCACTGTCTCTAATAGCAAGCAGAGAAAAGTCCAAATTAAAAAATTCCCCATTGTAAGTGCACATTGATGGCCTAAGACACGAAAAAAGCGGTTTGTGTGATAAAACAAACAGTATTTATATCGTTTTTTTTATCTCTTTTACACAACAACGTCCAAGTGATCTGTTTACAACGGATTTCTTCCCCGGAAACTAATCTAACTGCCTTCGATTGGACGTTGCATTTTTAAACTCAACAGAAACGCGTGTGATTGGCTGTACGGCTCAACGTATGCCTTTGATTGACCTGAACAATGCAGCGAGTAGTGTGTCAAGATAGAAGGCTTACAAATTGGGAATAAGTGAAAACTCAACACTCCCGGATGAGTTTGCGCGAGCTTATGCCATCAATGTGCACTTACGATGGGGAATTTTTTAATTTGGACTTTTCTCTGCATTCTTTTGGAGACAGTGCCTATATACCTGCATTATATGACTGACAGACTAGAACGGTTTGACCTAAAAATATCAAAATTGAAACTACTGCGGAGACAGACACCTACATCTTGATGCACTTCAGGTAAGCTAAAACATACCAAAATTGTATTTCAAAGTGAACTATCCCTTTAACTCTGCTGTGCAAAGAAGTCTAAGTAACATATGTGACCCTAGACCACAAAACCAGTCACATGGATAATTTTTTTTATTGAGATGTATACATAACATGAAAGCTGAATAAATAAGCTTTCCATTGATGTGTGGTTTGTTAGGATAGGACAATATTTGGTCGAGATACAACTATATGAAAATCTGGAATTGGAGGGTGCAAAAAAATCATTGAGAAAATCTCCTTTAAAGTTGTGCATTTATGTTCACGATTGTGCTGCATTCACTCACAAAAATACATGTTTTATATATTTACGGTAGGAAATTTACAAAATATCTTTATGGAACATGATCTTTACTTAATATCCTCATGATTTCTGGCATAAAAGAAAAATGGATAATTTGACCCCACACAATGTATTGTTGGCTATTGCCACAGATATACCCGTGCGACATGTGACTGGTTTTGTGATCCAGGGTCACATAATGCATAACACTCTAACTTCAATATATAACCTCAGATTTCATACCAAGGCTAAATGAAATTCCAGACTGTATAAAATAACTCGGCAAAGCATTCGGTGCACACAATTTAACTAGGGCAAGCTTTTAGCTGGATCGATGTTCTACATAAAGCAGTTTAAAAATCAGACAGATGTTGAGCTGCACTTTGGGACATTTTCTCCGGCAGGAAAGATTTGGCAGTACTTTCTCCCAGATGATCTTCAAAACTCAATCAATGAGTCACTCATTTCCTAATGCTCTGCTGAAACAATATAGACCACTGAGATAATACAGCCTTGTCTCATTGAATTATCTCGGATGCATTCTTCTGCATGATGTCAATATGAAGTTAAGACAGAGTAAAATGCAAAAAAAAAGGATACAATACATTAAGTAAAAGAAAACTGTGAGGCTCCAAAGTGACTTTTTAAAGCATTTCCTCCCTTACTTTTACTCCCGCCATCATTTTTCGATCTAAAAAAGTTTGCCAAATTAGGCCAATAAGTTCTCAATGTTCTTTTATTATTGGTGAAAAACGTCAGTTTTATGGTCAATAGATCTTCCCCTGTCATCAATAAAAAGGAAAGCTGCGCTGCTAACGTTGTATTGGCAGGGAGGGAAAAATAAACTCAGTATTGAAGTCCTCTGACCTAGAAGCGCCTGGTTCACACACATCTTATCTGCTTTTCTACGGAAAAGTCAAGCTCCTAAAATATTTCCGTGGAAGTAAAACAGCTGTGTTTAATTAACTTATGCTCGATCTATCAGAACATTCTGCACTGAATTCAACATTAGTCAAATATCCTAGACAAAAGTTTTGGCTCACTAGCCACACATTGGGCTTTAAATAGTACATGGAGAGCGCACGCAGTATAATTCCCTTTGAGATGTTCTCTGTCGATTGGTTCCACTTTAAATCTAGTATTTCTTGCTCAGACTGAATGCCTCAGAAATCTTGCCAGATGACCATGCATGGATAGTTTTCTTTGTCTAGCATGCGCTAACAGGTCCCACTGTGAGACCTCCTACAGTGGGCTTTAGGCGCATTTGCCCTGTCAGTGTTAGCAAGAAATTCAACTCTAATTTCTCTCTGTTTCACCCTGATTTGGTGCATACGCCCAATGTCTCCCTTCGGGCAACACACAATCCCAAAAGGCCACCTTTATTTCAAGCCTGACAAAATAACATTCCTGTTATGAAATCGAGTCCATCAGAGTGATTTGTAGAGACGAGACAAGTCTGGCTTCTAACAATGATATTTTTTTAGTCTATAGACTAAAAATAAAATTTGATACATGTAAAAAAAGTCATTATGTTCAGTTCCTAGACTACTTTTCCATATCATAATCAATACATATGATAAAAGTAACTACTTATTTCTGAGAGTTATACACTCTAAAAAATGCTGGGTGGTTTCAACCCAATTTTGGGTCAAATATGGACAAACCCAAACGTTGGGTTATAAATGTAATTTAAAAAATTTAACCCAACGGCTGGGTTTGTCCATATTTGACCCAAAATTGGGTTGAAACAACCCAGCATTCTTTAGACTGTAAGAACGACGATACAGCTCATTACACTTTTGCAAATATGTATAAATATTAAGGTTGCTTCTAACAATGATAATTTTTTAGTCTACACTCTAAACAATGCTGGGTTGTTTATTTTGGTCAAATATGGACAAACCCAAACGTTGGGCTATAAATGTAATTTAAACATTTAACCCAATGGCTGGATTTGTCCATATTTGACCCAAAATTGGGTTGAAACAACCCAGCATTTTTTAGACTGTAAGAACAATGATACAGTTCACTACACTTTTGCAAATATGTATAAATATTAAGGATATCTATTATATTAAAGGACACAAATATTATAACTAAAAGTTAAAAATATGCCTTAAAGTATTCATCTGGTTACATTATGCTAATAAGAATGAAGAATAAGAGTAAAATGTAATTATGTTGTTAAAAAAAAGTTGCCACAATGTTAAAAGGCTTAATGGTCCTAAAAATAGGTTCATTATCAAAGAGGCCACAGCTCCAAAGCTGTTTACCACAAACAAAGTAGCAAACGCCCCATTAGATAGATCATAACGTCTTCCACAGACAATTATCTATATGCATAGCAACAAAAAACAATCGTCCTCCACCTGAAATCTTGTTGCACTTACACTTTTTTTTTAAATACTTTTTTTATTCTGTCTTTCATTTCTTTGTGGACATCTAACAGTCTGACATGAAGCAAGGTGAGGCATTTTCTACAATGAAAGACTGCCTGCATGCTTTGCATACTTCTGCTCTGCGCTAAAGGTATGTACTTTGCAGAGAATGTGAGTTAATAGCAAGTATTGGGACATACTTCCACATCATTTAAATTCCATCTTGATACCACGTTTGGAATTACATGTATAATTAGACCGGAATGTAGATTAAGAACTTGAATTTTAAGAAGATGAATTTTAAATGGGACCTGTTATGCAAAATTCACTTTTATATTGATTAAACAAATGTGCGTCGACACTGTGTTACACAACACAACCACCCTATAATGGTAAAATTCCACCCACTCTTTTTTTTTATATATTCCCCATAAATCATAAACGGTCTCTCAAAATGAGTCATTGGCATTTTCTACACATTAAGACATTGTAACAGGCCGCGTCCAAGACTGGTGACAAAATCTGCCCTGTTAGCTTAGATCCTCGCTAGAGCAGCAAGTGGAAACACAGAATGTCTCAGTAATGCCCTTTTCACAAGATGTAAAATATTACAATAATATGTAATAATACACTCTGATGTCCCCAGAGTGTGTGTGTGAAGTTTTAGCTCAAAATACTCCACAGATATTTTTATATAGCATGTTAAATGTCACTTTTTGAGGGTGAGCAAAAACAAACCGTTTTGTGTCTGTCTCTTTAAATGCAAATGAGCTGCTGCTCCCGGCACAGGGGGCGGAGCTTCAAGAGCTCATGTCCTTTTACCTCACACACACACACATGCACTGAAAATTTCAAAAACTTTTAGCGTTTTATGTTCAAACCGGAGTCAGAATGATGGAGAGACTCAAGAAGAAGTGACAACATTTCTGAATGGTTAGTTGATGAATTTATGCAGCTTATGTGTAGTTATCTTCTAGTCATTGATTAGCATATTCTGTCATGATAATCTATAAATCGTGTTCCGGAGGGGGGGGTGTGATGTCACTAACCCGTGAGGAATGTCCTGTAGTTCTTACCAGCCGTTTATTGTAGTTCTTAAAAAGTGATTTCTTTAAAAGCAAATATCTCCCTTTGCTCTGAACTTTTAGCGTTGTAACTTTGCAGATGTTGTTTATGATAAAACAGCAACATTACACACTAACTACAGCTAGAAAAGTCAAATCATAATCAACCACCCCTTTAAATACGCAGCGCTCAAGTTAAAGGAAGATTAAAATCCTTTAAAAAAATTCATGAATAAATAAATGGCCCCCGAATGGGAGAAAAAAAGACTAGCACTTGTTTACATAGTAAGTAATGGAAAAGCAGCGCTTTAAAAGCAATGCAAAACAGCTTTTTTTGTTGTTCCCGCAGTATCCGAGGCACAGCCCTCTTCTGGAAAGGGGGGCGGAGAGCAGCACCTCATTTGCATTTAAAGATATACACACATATACACAGACAATTTGGGCATGGCGTAATAAATGATCTGTGGGGTATTTTGAGCTGAAACTTGCACATACACATTCTGGGCTCACTTTATACTACATTATAGTTCCCTTTTAATTTCACAATGAATTAATTTTAGCCTAAATGTGCCAGCTTCGCCTCAGTCATCACCATTTTCTACTGAAGTATGAAAAAATATCTCCACTGTAGCTCAAGAAATTATAGTACTAGCCCAGAAGGCAAACACAGACTCAAGCTATATACCCTCATTCCCTACATTACTCCACTAATACAGTCCAGTTGAAACGAGCGAGCGAATTCAGACATGGTTTGTGCTCGCTGTTTAATGATCATTTGAAAAACTGGCAGCTCCATTAGTAATGCAAAGATTTATGTTGAACTCCGTCATGTAAACTAACATGTCTAAGCCTTAATTAAACAATTTAATAATCAATTAAAAAGGAATTGAGTATGATATATCATGCTGTATACCACATTGGACCAACGATTTGGAAAATGCGGGCGCCATCTTCTGGTCAGACGTGGGAAATCATTCGGCACGACCCTCACAGTGTATTATGGGTATTCTCTAGCCGCTGAGTGCACTTCAGTTGTACATTATTTGTTGGGGTGAATTACGGGATTGAATGAGTGCACTCGATAGTGTCCACTTTGGTTTCGGACACCAATACAAATGCTGTCCCTTCAAATCGAGCGTCATTTGAGTGAATGAGCGTGATTTCGGACACAGCCTGAGACCATAAATAGTATCCATCTTATTTTTCAACGAGCAAGTAAACTATTTTCTGTAAATGTGCGAGACTTCCAGTTCATTAGTCGCTATAGTGGAGTAAACGGTAAAACTCTTTGCGCTACAAACTAACATGTTTATAATTAAGACACTACATTAAAATAATAGGGTAAGAAATACCAGTTAGCAGCATAACAAGCTTTTGTGTACAGCTAAAAATAATGACGACACCGGAAGCCAGAAACGTTAAATTTACAAATGTCCGTGTCCACTCTTACTTGAAAAATCAGGTGTATCCCATCCACATGCTATTTTCAACATATTATGATTTCACTAATCCGACATACCATTCGTCTTCGATATTATGCAAACTGGTTTGCTACTAGGCTAGTCCAATTACCTAACGTAACCTCGGCTCTCTAAAGGAAACCAGGTGTTTATAGCTTTATACCTGTTCCAGCTCATCTTTCAGGGCTCGATCACTGAGGAGAACGGAGCTGTAGTCTAATATTATTCAGCTCTGAAAGCTGACAGCCAATTCACATAGCCTACAGGCAGCTTCAAGAGAAGTCACAAGAGGACTCAATCCTTCTCTCAGGAGATAGATATTAAGTATAAATAAACTGATAAAGATATGGAGTACAGGTAAGTGGAGGAAATATAACCACAATGTGTGAACCAACCAACAAGCAGTATTGGATAATCTTTTGCCTGATAATATTCAGAATATGCTCAATAATATCCACGCTGTTTATGGGAGCTTGTCAAGTGTTATCTTGTCTTGCATAACATCTCACATCTGGGAAGGAAAATGCTGAGGCAACTGGTCTGGTGCAAGGCACACAGCAAAATGTATTTTTCAAGAAAAATGGAATCATCAAGATTGCAAATGTGAACATCTTTATTAAAACTAGACGTTGTAGAATGTGAACGCCATTTGCAAAACTCATCCGTATAATGCTTGGTTGTTGTGGGTCGTTGCCAAGGCATTGCTAAGGTTTTCAGGTTTTTTTTTATCAAGATACTATGGGGTTGCTAAGGTGTTCTGAGTGGTTGCTAATAGCGATCAAGTAGTTACTTATGGGCAAAAGAGTCCACCCTTAAATCTCTACAATATTATGTTTTCTATTAAAATGCCTATTTCTATTTTTTTGGCTATTTCAATATATAGGCTACTTGGCCAAAATCGTTAGTCTGATCTATTACAAAAGAAAAATCACACCTCAAATTGTGGATTGTTGAGGTGTGATTTTACTTTTCTACGATTTTGGCCACGTATATATTGAAATAGCCCTATCAATATATCATATATTGAATCAATTATGTTTGCCGTCTATCTTCCTATCATATACACACAGAAACACAACGGTCTTCATAAAAACCCGGCACAATAAGTTTGGTTGAACTTGAAGATATTGTGACAGAAATCTATTGAATTTAATTATTAATATTATTACAACTTTATTTTAACATAATTCCCCCCCCCCCCCCCCCCCCCCCCCCCAATGTTTTAAATTTAACAGTAACCTGTTGTGCAGCACTTTGTTTGCCAAAGAATTAAAGGAATTGTTCAATTGAATTTGATTACATTTTAAAAGATTGTTGTTTTTTTCTGTTTTATGCCTTCACTGTTTTTGATAATACAAAGATAATAAAGTTTTATGAATTCAAATGATTAGACATACTTTTTGAGTACTAAAATAAAATCTAATTTAACCATTCAAATGGAATCCAGCAAAAAAAATTAATAGACAAAAAAAAAAATAACACTGATGCCCGACTTAGCAAATGTCACTATTCACCCAAAATAAACCAGTCTCTAAACTGTGAGAATTCAATGTACTTTCATTCTTCTGACATACTCTTCGAGAGACAGAAGCCTGGGGATATCACCCAGGGGTGAAAGCACAATGTGTGTGTGACCTGACAGCCTTTTCCAGCTCACATCCCTATGACATTTATGAGGCAGAAAAGCAGTGATCACCTGATGTTGTGGTTCCGATACCCACCCTGAATGATTCCATTATGGCCGAGCTGGGCTGCTAGCGAGATGTTACACTTTTCATTTACACATCCATTAGCCTGGAGCCGGACTGCAGCCGCAGATTTGGAGCTGTGCTTTCTATAATTAGCACTTTAATTTAACGTGACTGCACGCTCTGTGGTTTTTCTCTTTTCCATTTCCAGGAGAGTTGATATATAGAAGAAAAAGTTAAAAGGAAAAAAAAAAAGGGTTAATGATTCAGCACCATCTGACACCTTTAATAACTAATTTCATGAAGACATGCCACTGGAATCAGACCCGCGGTGTTTCTCTGTCGTTTGTGAGGGCAACCATGGGAGGCTCCTATGTTTGGCACTAGGGATGTCACTGTGATAACTTTCAGTTTTCAGGAATATAAACTTGTGAAAACACCGGTAGTATTACTGGTAACAAGGTTGGGGGGGTGTTCAGATTCAGATTCTGATCATTTGTGGCCATCAGGGAAACATTTTACAAGATATTTTACAATGATCTGTTGTGCATCAAATCCTCTAACATTGTCCTGTGACCTGTCAGTCATCTCTTACTCATCTCATCACATACATAATAAGTTAAATCTGACTCCTGCTGCACTGCTGCATGTAACACCGACCACAGCAAGCCTATTTGGCACACAGGCAACAAAAAAGAAATTAAACTATACAATAATACAAGGAAATGTGGACTTTTTTTAAGCCAGTGAAACCCAATTTAAAGGTGTGGTATAATGCCATTTTCACAAGATGTAAAATAAGTCTGATGACCCCAGAGTGTGTATGTGAAGTTTAAGCTCAAAATACCCCACAGATATTTTATATAGCATGTTAAAATTGTCACTTTTTGAGGGTTGAACAAAAATGCACAGTTTTTGTGTCTGTCCCTTTAAATGCAAATGAGCTGCTGCTCCCGGCACAGGGGGCGGAGCTTCAAGAGCTTGTGTCCTTTTACCTCACACACACACGCACTGAATATTTCAAAAACGTTTAGCCTTTTATGTTCAAACCGGAGTCAGACAATAATGGAGAGACTCAAGAAGAAGTGACAACATGTAGAAGCAACAGGACATTTCTGAATAGTTAGTTGATGAATTTATGTTGCTTCTGTGTAGTTATCTTCTAGTCATAGATTAACATATTCTGTCTTGATAATCTATAAATCGTGTCCTGGGGGCGGGGTTTATGTAAATTCTAGGGTTGGTGATGTCACTAACCTGGGAGGAATGTCGTGTAGTCTCTACCAACCGTTTGTTGTAGTTCTTAAAAAGCAATTTCTTTAAAAGTAAATATCTTCCTTTGCTTTGAACTTCGCAACTTTGCAGATGTTGTTTATCCTCAAACTGCAACATTACACACTAACTAAAGTTAAAAAAGTTAAATCATAATCAACCACCCCTTTAAAGCAATCCTACTATTAAGCAAGTCTATAAAAATTAAACAAAATGATCCTTTATTAGAGGTTCCTCTCAATTACTATTGCTCACACATCGCATTAAACTAATCTTTTGGGATTAGCCCATCCTGCAGTGTTTGTGCTACATGATCGGTATCTTAAATGGACCCTTATAGTGGTGAATGGAAATATAATGGACTACTTTAAATATAGTTTTTACATTCCCATTTGCTCCAATAGTAAAAGACAAAAAAAAAATCCACAATAGCATTACCATGACTTTCCAAAAGAGGAAAAAAAATACAGTGAGATTGATTACAGTGGTCAAAAGAGAAAGATGTCAAATTTGCGGTCACTCTCTTAGCTGTTGTACTAGTATTGTACTTTAAAGTTTTTAAAAAGGTCAAATAAAAATAAAAAACTTTTTTTTTTTACAATGTTAATAACTGTGGAAACGCATCATTACAGTCTCTAAAACCGATCCATCAGGCAGTCTGTTGAACAAAGGTGTGCTAAATACCATTTGAAGGGAACAGACATTGAATTAGGATATTTTTTTGCCTGGTGGATAATAAACTGGATGAAACAACTCTATAGATTTACACTGAATATTATTTATTTAGGGATGGCTCTTTTGATTTATTGGGCCAAAAACTACCATATTTTCCGGACTATAAGTCACACTTTTTTTCATAGTTTGGCTGGTCCTGCGACTTATAGTCAGGTGCGACTTGTATATCAAAATTAATTCATACTGACTGAGACGAACCAAGAGAAAACATTACCGTCTACAGCCGTGAGAAGGCGCTCTAGTTAGCGGAGTGGTTCAGAAGCGACACCGACACTCAATGGATTCAGTGTTGTGGAATGAGATCGAGAGCTTGGTGAACTTGCTTACCGGTAACTTGTTGGACTCGCTGGCTTATGTTAATTTAGCCTATTCAGCCTCACAGATATATGTTCTTTATGCTATTGTGTCGCTGAATAACTGTTAATGTGTTACGTTAACATACCGGACACCTATTCAGCCTGTTGTTCTGTGTGTTATTGTGTAGTTGAATAACTTGCCTTTCCAGATTAAATGTCTGTTCTTGGTCTTGTATTTTGTGAAATAAATGTCTAAATAAATGCGACTTATAGTCCAGCGTGACTTATACATGTTTTTATTTACTCTTCATGACGCAATTTTTTTCTTATAGTCCGGAAAATACGGTAAATAGCTAAATTACTAAACAAACACGCTCACTTTTCAATAGCAACGAATAGCAATGCTCTGGCAACAACCTACAACTCTAATGTCAAACAGTATAAATTATATATTATATAAGTCAGGACTGATTTGCCTCCAGGACAGAATGATTCGGAAACCTTGAGAAGAACTTAAATGTCTGCCTAATGTATCAGGTCCACTTTCTGAGTAAAGTAAGGTGAAAGTGCGGTCATCTTAATTAGGCCAGAACCTGCGACTGATAACAACAAGAGCCAAGGAAGACAGCGAGAAAAACAGATGGAAAATCTTGCCCTACCTTTCCTGGCATATGGCAAAAAATAACTCCTAATGAAAGCATTTCAAACAACCTGGAGCTGACGTACTCTGAGATGTCAGAAAGAATATGGCTAACAAACTCTCAGCTTCACTCTGTGGAAATATCTCACCCAGCCAGAAGTCTGTGCTGAGGAAATGTGGCATGATTTTTATTAGCTTCTGCTTTTGTGTGAACTATAAGCAACAAAATAAAGAACATAATACTCAGACTAAATTAAGTACATCAGACTGATGGAAGTCATATTAGACAGGATTGAGGAAACGAACAGACAAGTGTCCGCTTTGTTCACAATTAGAGCAAGTTTCTTAGACACAGAATGCAATTTTCCAGCACAAAAACAGCTCTGTCAACTTCTCTTTGGTGTAGGACTCAGAATAGATCTGTGAAACTAGACATGAGACTCTAATAAATACCCATCTATTAGCGGTTTCCCCCCACATCAGCGTGTTTATGACGAGGGAAACACAGCTTAGTGTGTTAGTGCAGGGTCAGATCAGCCAAAAATTTACATTCTGTCATAATTTACTCTTAAATACTCATCCTCATGGCCTTCCAAACCAGCAAGACTTTTGTCCACGCAAATGTCATCTTAGCATCTTTCTAGTCATTTCAAATCATTAACTAACGAGCTAGCATATATATATAAAAAATAAAAATAAAAATAAAAATAAGATCTTTTTGATGAAATCTGAGAGTTGTCTGTCCCTCCATTGACAGCTACGCAACAACTACCACTTTTACTCTTCAAGAAGTTCAAAAAGAGATTGTAAAACTAATCCACATTTACATTTTACATTTATGCATTTGGCAGACACTTTTATCCAAAGCGACTTGCATTGCATTTCAAGGTACACATTTTACATTCTTATCAGTTCTCAGTTCTTGCTTTCCCTGGGAATCGAAGTTATCGAACCCATGACTTAGGCGTTGCAAGCGCCAACGCTCTACTGTTTGAGCTACAGGAAAGCATGATCCATTTGAATTGAGCGGTTTAGTCCAAATTTTCTGAAGAGACTCGATCACTTTATATGATTAAAATAGGGTGACCAGACGTCCCAAAAAATTCAGTCCCGAAATCTAAGCTATTGTCCCGTATCCCGAAACCGGCCCTAATCATCCTGAAAATTAGGCTATACTAAAGCAAAATATTGAGTACCGTAGTTATTGTCTGATAAAACATTAAAAACTGTCCGTGGAGGTTGAGTCGTCATGCAGGCTGTGGCAATGGCTTTTTATTTCTACAAAGATACCGTTGGCGTGAGTTTAGATATGCATTGATGCAAGTTGCAACAGCCTCGCGAGGACAGTGAATGAGCAGGCAGCCAGTCGTAAAGGAGTGATTGATTGGTCGCGGACTCGCGGCACTGTGTAACACAAAGCAAATCATCTACACAATTATTTAGTTTTCTTATTTAATGACCGACAATTTGGTTGTAATAATAATTGTGGCATAAGGCTTATTAGCGGTAGGCTATAGCCTGAAAGGTATGATTTACGCACTGTTACAATGACATTTGAGTTCATGATTTTAATGTTGTTGTTTTTTTTTGTGACAGACTGTTGATCTTTGAATAAAAATATGCTTGGTTCAGGGTTGAAATTCATTATCTTTTATTATAGGCTATGTAGCCCCCCCTAAGCTTCTGTAAGAACCAATGAGATTCATCCTCATGTTACGCAGCATGTTTGAACTTCAGCAAGAACCAATGACGTTTGTTCTTGCGCGTCAAGCAGGTTCAGTTGAGCTTCTTTTTATGTTCACTGATCAACATTTATATGTGAATAAAAGCCTAATTCAATCTGTTTGTCATATAAAGCTTGGTCCAACGCAAATTTGGACTAAATCGCTCAATTCATATGGATTAGCTTTACGATCTCTTTATGAACTTTTTGAAGCGTCAAAGTGGTAGTTACGCGTAGCTGTGGACAGAAACTCAGATTTCATCAAAAAGATCTTCATTTGTGTTCTGAAGATGGGGAAAAAAAGTCGTACGGGTTTGGAAGGACCTGAGTAATGGGTGAGTAATTAATGTCAGAATTGTTTTTGGGGGTGAACTTTCCCTTTAACAACCCGATTTTATTGTCGTAAAACAAACCAAGCTCAAAACCCCCCACATGGCATTTGCCATATTCATAAGCACCTGATCCACATAGGATCAAATCCCGCCAGCGTTATCCATCCAGCAGGCTCTTTCGCAGCCTTATGCCGGATCACAGATTTAACACTAGTAAAATCTTAAGACCCTATAACAGCTGCCAGACCTCAACGTTCCCACACCACTGGACAGAGACGGATAGCGGGAGAGGAGCTCGCGTGATTGGTCCTTTCGCCTGAGGGGAATTACTGCATGATGCTCAAAATCACAAAGCAGACTACAGTACCAACAATGACCGGGAACAGCAGAGAAGAAGACATGCCTATAGTTTAGACCAGAATCCTACATACACGTTGATGTTGACATATAATAACCAATATATGTTGGTGTGTGGCTCTTTAGATAAATAAAATGCCTAAATAAAGACTCCACATATCTTAAGCACACAACACCTACATATAATAAGAGCTGTGAGACTAATAAAACGGTTTGGTGATTTAGTGTTTCTTTTAGTCACGCCTGAACTGGCACTACATTTGCACAGATGGTCAGCAGGGCAGAGAGACAAAATATCTTTATTTTCCTTCACAAATAAAACGTGCAATGAGATGACACCTTCACAGATGGGTGAGGAGGAAAACAACTCATTTACACAAACACAGAGAACATGTCGGCACCCGAAAAAAAGAAATCAATGACCACCTCAACACAACTCGCACTCATCGACAGACACATCTGTTCATCTGTCAGCTGGAATACCAGATGCAGACCTAATCAATAACATTATCATACTTGCTCAAAATAATCACTCACCGTCATTTATAACGTCTTATATACAGAATATGAGTCTGAATTATCAGACACAATCGGTTCTAATCAACAATATCAGATATGATTTGATCTTAAGTGTCAGACTAAAAATATCTCATACAGAATCCATGTTCACGTCACGCAAGACTTGTTGTGAGTATCTAATCTCTTGAGTTAAACTCTGAGAACAAATCAGATTCAATATTCTGAGTCTGTCAAGTGAGATCAGATCACAGAAGTGCGTATGTGATATTCCAACAATCAGATTAAGATATTCTCAATATGAGACAGTCTGAATGATCTTACATCATATTATGACTGTCATTACATCCTCAGTGTGTGTCTTGGTTTCATCAGAGCATGTTATTATATCTAATAGATCAGATTATCTGATATTATAAGTCAGATTCAATATTATAAATTAATAACATTAGTGTGTCTGATAATGATGATTAGATGTAATAGATTAGCGTCTCATATTAGAATTTACCAAATTAAAATCTTATTTATTTATTAATAAATCAGATCAGCGTGTGTCTGATATTATTGATCAGATCAGAAGCTATAAAATGACAATATTAGAGTGTGCCTGATATTGCTATTCAGATTAGATGTTATTAATAAATCAGCTCAGTGTGTGTCTGATATTATTGATCAGATCCAGTCTGTCGGATTTGTTCAACGCGTCATTTAAATGACCAACTTACACTGATTGCCTGCAGTACTTTAACACATATAAATCTAAAAAGGACAAGGTCCCACCAACGACCAACATTATTCATTATTAATAGAGCATTATCATAACTACAATATTTCCCATTTGAGAGTCATATGTGGAAAAAAATACAGGAATATTTCACCCATCTGTTTGTTTGATGTTAGCCGCTGCTAACCGACCCGCTAACGAACGACAAACCGTATTTTACTTTACCTCAGAATAAATCCATCAGACAGTACGTCCGTCCTCATAGACTCCTAGTCTTCAGCGTGTACAAGGTGTCGGTAACGGACAGAAACGGCCCGGTAAACGTCTCCTGAACACCCTCCGTCTCTCGGTGCAGCAAAACGCGTACAGCAGCCGCGGCGTTAATGCGCATGCGCACAACGCGACCTGGGAGCTCGTGCGGTGTAACTGTTCATTGCATTCGCGTGCTGCCATCTAGCGTTTAGAGCGGAGAGCTCGATTTACAATTATTTCCGGTGGGTTTTTGGTAATACGTCATCCTAAAATGAATTTAGGATAATTAATTCACTGATAATCGTGTATACGGTATGTTTTATGTATTATACATGTGCGGGATGTAGTAGAGGGGAATTGTTTTAAACATGTAATTGCAGCTCCAGACCTGTAGGTGGCAGTGTGAGCGCTGTTTGTGTGCATTGTCTCCTGCAGAAGAAAAGCTCTCATGTGTCTCATGTCTGCTGTTCAGAACTGAGCCATGGATAGAAAACACATGTCCGCATTATCTATTTATCAGACATTATCAGAAGGAGCAACATCTGAAGTGCAGGTAAAAAGGATGCATTTGAGACATTTATATTTTTTTTGTGTGATTGAAAGCCTCTTAAGGGGGAACATAAACCTCATGTCAGTGAAAAGTTGCCAAACCAGGCGCACATCAATATTGATTTCTAATATAATGGAAACACACTGAATATAGAATATATTGAAGAAATATTGTGCAAAACCTTTCTGTTCTTTAGCTTACAAAAACGTATTTGAGTTCCATTTAAATACCACTGTATATAAATATGATTAAATTGTATACAATTCTTCAATACTATGAAGCTTAAAACTGGGTCTGCAAGGGAGTGTAAAAGTTTAGAGAAAAACTGTGTAAAAATGTTACAGTAAAAAAGAAATTTATACTTGCTAACTAACAGAATGGTTTGAATAAAATAGATTCAAATAAGTACATTGATGTAAATAAGTACATATAATGCATTAAATTAATAAATAATACATTTAACTGTAAAGTATAATATTGATTAGAAAAACAATAATAATGTAGAAGCATAGTAACTAAATATTTTCTAAATATGCATGTTTATAATATTCATATTTCACCCTATAAATGTGATATTTATACACAAATATATGGCTGGCTGCCTTTTAAATTTTAGGATGGGGGCCCTTGCACCAGAATAATCACATTCAGGGGTCCAAATATAAGATTGAAAACCCTTGAATTAGAAAAATACCATGTTATTACCACCATTTATTTTTTGTAAGCACTGTAAAATTGAATAGCATGACTTCTGTTTTGCAGGCTAAGGCACCAGCAGCAAAGAAAATCAAAAAGAAGGAGAATGGCATCCAATTACCGGTAAACAAGAAATCAATTAAAAAGAAAAGAATGAAACCTCTGAAACCCCGCGTGAGGCCCAGCAGCACTAATAAACCTAAAGGCGTAAGTGTCTAACTGTACAACGACAGATACAGGAGCATCAGTGGAGATGTGAAGCTCACGATGTGCTGTGTTTTCCAGGAGAAGGTCTGTGAGACAGATGACGGTGAAGGATTTGACAGTCCGGCTCTTGACGCACTCCTGACGGATCTGGCGAAGGTCAACAACAGCAGAGAGAGAGCTAACAGACTGTTCCAGTGGCTGATTCACCCAGTCCAAGACAAAAGCTTCCTCAGGTTTGAGACCACAGACACACACATTTATAGCTCAATTGAATTTAAAGGGTTAGTTCACCCAAAAATGTAAATTGTGTCAGTAATAATTACTCTCCCTCATGTTGTTCCAACCCCGTAAGACTTTGATTCATCTTCAGAACACAAATTAAGATATTCTTGATGAATTCTGAGAGGTGTCTCACTCCTGCATAGGCTTCTTAAGGGATTGAAACTTGCCGGCCCAGAAAATTAGTAAAGACAATGTTAAAATAGTCCAAGTGACGACACTCAATTCCCCCGTGAATTTTCTGTGAAAATCATTCCAATCCATAGGTTCCAAACACTATCATCGCAATGGACTTTATGCACAGCTGTACTACTTCCTGAACTTTAGCCAGCTCCTTTGTTTAATTCCTGTCTGCCATTATTGGACAAACTGATTAATCCAGGTGTGCCTGACCAACAACAATAATCAGACACACCTGGATAAATCAGTTTGTCCAATAATGGCAGACAGGAAACAAAGGAGCTGGCTAAAGTTCAGGAAGTAGTGCAGCTGTGCATAAAGTCCATTTCTTATTATTACTTATTCTGAAGTCTCCTGTGTTCACAGTCGAGACTCTGGTTGAAAACCACACACTATAGGAGCAAAACGGTTAAATCTAGGATTTTTTCTCCTCATGTTTGTGGTCTATCACATTTTGAAAATCTTATAAGATGTAAAAAAATCTTTTGGTGTGTTCCCAGCATTAGGAATAAGATCGCGTGTCTGTTTGAATCAAGATCACGATCTTTTAACAGTTAATCATGCAGCTCTAAATTGCAGTCAACTACTTTTTTCATGAAAATGAAATTGAATGTTTCTTTTGATATTGGAATCTGATCATTTTTCTTAAGCAGTTTGCATTAGATTGACCTTGTAAGTCATCCAGAAAGGTTACTAGAAGTTGCTTTGGATCAGAGATGTCTTGTTTTGTCTACATTATAGAGATAATTGGGAGAAGAAACCAATGCTGATCCAACGGCAGAATCCAGATTATTACAAAGGACTCTTTTCTACCGCTGAGTTTGACCAGATCTTAAGAAACGTAAGCAATTTTTGTTCTTTGATTAGATCGGTATATCTAAAGCCGCCGTCAGATTATATAATGTTCAGTGTTTTGCTCAGGATGATGTGCAGTATGGAGTAAACCTGGATGTGACGAGCTACACAAATGGCAAAAGAGAGACACACAATCCTCCAGGAAGAGCGTTACCGTACACGGTGTGGGATTTCTACGAGGTACAGATCATGAACATTTCCCTAATTCATTGAAACTGATGTGTTGTATGATTGCTGGTATTACATTTATTTATATATATATATATATATATATATATATATATATATATGTGTGTGTGTGTGTATGACCCTGGATCACAAAACCAGTCACATGTCGCACGGGTATATTTGTGGCAATAGCCAACAATACATTGTATGGGTCAACATTATCGATTTTTCTTTTATGCCAAAAATCATTAGGATATTAAGTAAAGATCATGTTCCATGACGATATTTGGTAAATTTCCAACCGTAAATATATAAAACATGTATTTTTGTGAGTGAATGCAGCACAATCTTGAACATAAATGCACAACTTTAAAGGAGATTTTCTCAATGTTTCGATTTTTTTTGCACCCTCAGATTCCATATTTTCAATAGTTGTATCTCGGCCAAATATTGTCCTATCCTAACAAACCATACATGGAAAGCTTATTTATTCTGCTTTCAGGTGATGTTGTATACATCTCAATTTCAGAAAATGGACCTATGTGACTGGTTTTGTGGTCCAGGGTCACATATAACACCAATAGTGGAGGCAATATCATGTAAAAGATGCAAATTTGTTCACATTCTGTTTTGCAAACATTATTAAAATTACTAGGGCTGTCGTTACAATATTCATAAAACTTCTGTAAAGCCTCAGTTTTTATCCGACTGTGAAAGTGTGCAGTTTATTGACAGATGTTGTTTGCTGTGTGTTGTCAGAGCGGCTGCTCTCTCCGGATGCTCAATCCTCAAGCGTTTTCCTCCACTGTGTGGCAAGTGCTCTCCATTCTTCAGGAGAAGTTTGGTAGTATGGCAGGCGCAAACATGTATGTGGTGATGCATTAACTTTATTCATAAATATTAGATTCTTCACTGTCAGTTATCATTTACCTGTGATATGTTTTTCAGGTATCTAACGCCACCGGGGACGCAGGGTTTTGCTCCACACTATGATGACATAGAGGCTTTCGTTGTGCAGCTCGAGGGCAAAAAGCACTGGAGAGTGTACAACCCTCGGTGAGTGATCAGTTCTTTTTTAAAGAGGCAATGCCCTTTTTCAAAGTCTTGATTTTGTTTTTAGGTCTTCTAGAATAGGTTTTCATGCTTGAATGTTTAAAAAACACATAATTTTCCCCATATTCCCCATTGTTGCCGTTCCTCTCTTCCCAGTCTGTCAGTAACGCTCAGTTTAGTTCCTGTCTCTATGAAGCCCCTCCTTCTGAAAAGCACACTGTGCTCTGATTGGTCGGCTGGATCAGTGTGTTGTGATTGGTCAAGAGCTTCGAGTGTGTTTAGGAAATGTCCCGCCCTTTACCATAACCGCCAGTTTAACACACTAACTAACTCAACCAGGCCCCGCACCTTTATTCTGCGTATTAATTATTTAAATGAGGAATATTGTGACGTGTGGGGGCAATTCTAGGATTTTCATTTTAGGGGGGCTCAGCCCCCAATGAGGGTTAATGATTAAAAAAAAAAAAGTAACACTTTAGTTTAGGATCTAATGCTCACTATTACCTATATTCATTAACAAGCATATAGCAGGGTTTTAATCACTGAGGTCCAGCATGTGAGGTTGGCCAGTTAGGGGGCTCGTCTTCCCCGAGAAAATTTTGATTTCTCTGATCATATCAGAAAGTTATACATATGTGCATTTTAAGATGTTTTGAAGGCCAACAAAAATACGATAACAACAGCTTTAAAACCATCCCAGTGGGCAGCGGATTATTCTCTCCTCATCAGAATCACACTCTTTGTTTTTCTCTTGCCGTGGCTCTTCCCCTCCTAAAGGTGAGCTTTGACTGATATAGGCTTTTCATTTTTGTCTGTCAGTGAAGAAAGTAAACATATGGGTCAACTGATAGGTTGATTTAGCCTATGAATCATTTTCTCAGACGCGTTCATTTACTGAAAGCTACTATAGGAAATTAAGTTAACTAACTTTATTTCATATAACTATAATTCATTCACTATGTACGCATTCATTATTGATCTTATGCCTAATACAGGGCCGTAGACAGGGCTTTAAAGAGGTCCTAAATTTGAGGTTTGTCAGGAGGTTTTTTTCTGAAAAAAATTTCTCTGATATGGATAAGTAGCAGCTTTAAATCCATATCAGTGGTCAGTAGATTATTTGTCAATACCTGCTCTCTCTCCATTCATCACCCTTTCTTTTTCTCTGTCTCCTCATCCCCTTTTCTTCCCCTTTTTTTAGGGGAACTTTTCTTCCCCTCCCCCTGAGCTTTTTTAATTTACTAAAGGCTACAAATTGTGTTATATTAATTCTCAATATGTACACATTCATTATTAATATTGTGCCTAACATGATGAAAACGGCTTTGTTAATGTTTCTTGTCCCCTCACAATGACAGTAAACTAATTATTACATGAGCCTACATGAGTCACGTTACATATAAAGGCCTATTTTCAGTTAAAAATGGTTAAATTAGACAAAAGTTTATTAGTTTGCCTGATTATTTTTGTCATTCGTTTAACATTTATGACCTAAAAAACTGTCAAATATGAAATGTTTAGTTTAGCTACTTGCATCTTATCTCGCACATGACCATAAACTGAAGCGTCGAGTCGCGCTGCTAAAATTCGCGCTCAGCCGCTTCTGTGAACATATAGCCCGCCTACTTTGATTTGATTGGTCATCTCAAATATTCTGACATTGACGAGCAGTGACAGACCAATGAGGCTCAGATGAACACACACACACACACACACACCCTGTCCTCTGTTTCTGACGTGCGCTCTCCTCGGCGCCGCTGCGGATTGAAGATGAAGAACGAGCTAAATCTGATTATAACAAGACTAAAGCGAACACAAATTTGTGTAGCCTACACTTAATCACACATTTTTAAGGGGGCTAGGCAGAAGTTTAGGCTGAAACCCCCCTAAAAAGGGCCTAATGAGTTTGTTCCCCGGGAAGAAAACTCAAGACTACAATGGAGGCGTTTCAGGAGTTATAGAGACACTGATATAGAGAATAACTCCCGCTGGAGGGACTTTGTGCTCAAACTGCAACATTACACACTAAAGAAAGATGAACATAGAAAAAAGCATAATAGGACTGTAACATATCAGATTCAGCGCCTCAGAAAAAAATAACTAGTAGCTCTTCTGTCTTCCCTCAGTTCTGAAGAGGAAGTGTTGCCGCTGGGGTCCAGTCGTAAGTACATAGCTGGTCATATTAACTAACCTGATAAATAAAAGTATTTGATTGTTTCTAAAGGGAATAAACCCTCTTGTCTGTTGCATTTCTCCTCAAGCTAATTTCAGCCAGAAGGAGATCGGGCAGCCTATCCTGGACGTGGTGTTGGAAGCTGGGGATCTGCTGTATTTTCCCCGTGGCTTCATTCATCAGGGTGACTGTCTGCCCGACGTTCATTCGCTGCACATCACCGTCTCCTCCTACCAGAGGAACAGCTGGGGAGATCTGCTCCTGAAGGTACAAGCCTTTACTTCTGCTTCTGTGCTTTAATGATAAATGATTTTCACAAAAATGGTCAAAACATCTTCTACTTAAAGGATTAGTTCACTTTCAAAAAAAAATTTTGCTGATAATTTACTCACCCCGATGTCATACAAGATATCCATGTCTTTCTTTCTTCAGTCGAAAAGAAATGAAGGTTTTTGAGGAAAACATTCCAGGATTTTTCTCCATTTAATGGACTTCAATGGCAACCAAATATCCCAATGTTCAAATGTCCGTCTCAATGCAGCTTCAAAGTCTCGAAACGATCGCAGTCGAGAAATAAGAGTCTTATCTAGCGAAACGATCGTCCTTTTTCTAAAATAAAATAAAAATGTATATACTTTTTTACCACAATTGTTCGTCTTGTGCTGGTCTGCGACGCACCACGTATTACGTCATCATGTTGGAAAGGTCACGATTTTTTTTTTTTAATATTAAAACAAATATGTCGGACGATTTTGAAGTTGGAGGAGAAAATGAGATGGAGTTTTTCGGCCTTCCCTACTTTTTGAACTGGAGTACACAGACAAATAACTTAGATAGATGATGTGGCGCGTGACCTTTCCAACGTGATGACGTAATACGTGGCGCGTCGCAGACCAGCACAAGACAAACAATTGTGGTTAAAAAGTATATAATTTTTAAAATATTTTTTTAAAAAATTATGAATGAAATTTTTTTTTTATATATATATATATATATAATATATATATAAAAAAAAAAAAAAAAATTTCATTCATAATTTTTTTATTCCGATGTGGGATTGTGCATAATTTGACTCATTCCTGCAGATTTTGTGCTCAAACCCAAGATACGTGAACATAAAGCCTCCTCTCAGTACTATATTCAGTTGTTTTCGCTGCTTGTTGCGCTTCATCAGTCAAACACACACAAAATAATGTCAAAATGTCTTGGCGAGTATTCATGTAAGCACAGTCAGTTGTGATTTAAGTGAACATAAACAGATGAGAAAGAAAACATATGTGTAACAGTATAATGTGTCAGGTCTTAAAGTGACAGCAGCTTAATATTCCTGATGACAAATTTTGAGATTATATTAAAAATACCTATATGGCAGGTTTTCCCCATGGTATCAATGTCAAAATTGTGGCCAGTGAAAATGCTGAGTGGTTAGTAACTACAGAAAACCAGTAATAAGCAATAAGTTAATGTCAAGGCCTGCACACACCTGTCATTTGGCTTCAGAAGACATTGATTCATCCACTGGGGTTGTATGGATTACCATCATGATTGCTGTGTGTGTGTTTTACAAACATCAACCATTCATTTGCATTATATGCACCAATGTTGTTTTCGTCAACGATGACGATAACGCAATTATTTCGTTGACGCACCTTTTTTTTATGACGATAACGTTACGATGACTAGCTAAAAAAGGCTCCAAGGTGACTAAAACATGACGAGACGTTTTCGTTGACAAGACGAGATGGAGCTCGTATAGATTACCATCATGATTGCTGTGTTTTACAAACATCAACCATTCATTTGCATTATATGCACTCCTAAAAATCTCTGTTTGCTGCTTTATTTCTTCTGATTTTTGGTGTGAAATGTGCTCTAGATATTTTTTATGTAAGACATAAAAGACCCAGATTCACTCAGATATTGTCACTCCGGTGAATATATTTGATTTGCAGTTGATGCCAGCAGCTCTGGAGATCGCGATGGAAGATGATGTGGAGTTCAGGAAGGGGCTGCCGCTCGATTACCTTCAGTTCATGGGAGTTCAGAACTCAGAGAAGGTACTTGTGTTTATACTCCAATAATATGCAAGCTCCGCTCTGTTCATTCCGGATCTATATTGACACTGAAATGACTCGTGCATGTGAACAGGAAGACCCACGAAGAGACAAATTCATTGCACACGTTCAGGGGCTGATGAAGAAACTCATACAATTTGCGCCAGTTGATGCTTCTGTAGATCAGAAAGCCAAAGACTTTCTGCACGACTGTCTTCCTCCTCTGCTGAACTCTGGTGAGTCTTACAATTCATAGTTTTCACGTGACGTCACACACCCTGATACTCCCTTTACTAAGTACTAATGTAGTAATACAGTGATATTAGTTTAACTCTTTTTATTGTCTTTTTTTATTACCTCTCTGATTGGTAAAACACCAATACAATGTTTGTTTCAACATATTGCGCAAAAAAATAGACGTATTTCTTACTCTCTGACTCAATAAAAAGAAGAATAGAAAAAAAAGGATTATAAATGCTTACTTCAAAACATACTAGTACATTACACAATAATACAAGTAGAAATACTAGTTATGTAGTATGCATGTACAATATGGTAGCAATATATATACAATACAGCAAAGACTGTAAATATTACTAAGGGAAGAAAGAAAAAAAGAAAAAACTTTACACCTTTTTTAACTGCCATCTGTCAAGAAAACCAAATACAATTTATTTCCCTTTTTGTTATGTACTCTTAATACAGTGATATTAAAAGACCAATTTCAATATACACCTTATTGATGATGCGTACTATGTACATGCATGCAGACGAAAACAGAATATAAATGCAACTCGCAGTTTCTCCTTAAGCATTTAGAGCTTTGCATTCATATTCTCATTCATTCATTTTTATTTATTTGGATGGGACAGTGCATATTGATGAACGTACAATATAAGTTGACGTAAATACGCCGGATTTAGCACAATGCTAATTTCCATCTGTAGTCCATGACATAGAAAAAAAAAAAAACATAACAACTAACAGACACATAGAGCTAAAAATAATTAAAAGTACCTATACTATATAAAGAACTTGATATAATAATTATTTAAAATGCCTGTGCATAGACATCCCAAAATGCTTGTTATAAATATATAAATCTACCTATCTGAAAGTGCATATTTGCATATTTCTGGATGCATCTGGATGCATGTACATAGTATGCATCATCAATAAGGTGTATGCGGAATTTGATCTTTTAATATCACTGTTTTAATTTAAGGCACATTAAGAAGCTTAACGTGAAAAACACTTAGACTGCATAGACAGCAGCATATGGATCACAAGTGCCCAAATCTTGCTTTTTTGTCCACATATTTTGGTTATTCTTCTTTTGAGAGGTGATCTAAATATTAGTGGTTTGAAATTGATGGAAAATTAGCTCTATGGATGTTTTGTGCTCCAGTCACATGACTGAAAACTATCAGTAACATTAAAACTAAAGGTGAAATGTGTCATTTTATTTGCTTTACAATATCCGTATTGAAGTCAGTCTCAACCAATTCTGTGCATTTCAGAAAATATATGTTTGCAAATTCTGTTTTTATAGAAATTAGACATCTCAAAACAAGTTGTTGTGTTGTATCAGATATTGCAATAAATAAGCTCTGTGTTTGGTACTGTATGTTAAACTGTCCGTTTAATAAAATGCATTTGTGTGTGTTTTGTAGAGGAGAAGGCCGGCAGTGTGTACGGGGCTCCAGCTCGATGGGGAGGCGGTGAGGCCCTTAATGTCACTGTTGAACTGAAGAGCCAAACCAAAATCAGACTGATGCGGGCCGGAGCGGCAAGGTACCTCATCCAGAACATTACTTTCCTGTAACACTTCTCAATCTACAGAGCAAAAGACATTATATTTCACTTTCCTTTGAAGGAACTTATTCCCCGTATCCCCCAGAGTTAGATAAGTCCATACACACCCTTTTCATCTCTGTGCGTGCCGTAACTCTGTCTGACGCACCCACCGCTAGCCTAGCTTAGGACAAAGAATGGAGGTAAATGGCTCCAGCTAGCATACTGCTCCCAATAAGTGACAAAATAACACCAACATTTTCCTATGTTGTGATTTGTATAGTCACAGCGTGTACAAATAACAAGGTCACATGAGACACAGCCATCTTCTAACCGTATACATACTGGGAACTATATTCTCAGAAGGTAAAGTACTGCTACTTCGCCTTCTGAGAATATAGTTCCCAGTATATGGTTTGAAGATGGCTGTGTCTCATGTGACCTTGTTATTTGTACACGCTGTGACTATACAAATCACAACATGTAAATAGGAAAATGTTGGAGTTATTTTGTCAGTTATTGGGAGCAGTATGCTAGCTGGAGCCGTTTACCTCCAGTCTTTGTGCTAAGCTAGGCTAGCGGCGGGTAGACAGAGTTACGGCATGCACGGAGATGAAAAGGGTGTGTATGGACTTATCTAACTCTGAGGGATACGGGGAATAAGCTAACGTCCCAAAAAGTCGGTGTGTTATTTTAAGGTGCATAAAGTGAGTCTGATTTTAACGTGATGAGAGAACTCGAAATAATATAACTCCAGATGGATGTTCAGATTAAGATACACATTCATTTACTTGTGTTAAATGGTATATGCCATGTGTTAGAATAAAAAAATAACTTTTCTTCATAGGTTGTGCAGTGATGGAGACACTGTGCGTCTTTATTACACTACTGAGAACTCTAGAGTCTATCATAAAGAAGAACCCAAGAACATAGAGATGAAAGCAGAGGTAAACCTGCACGCTTGTCTCTAATGACTGTAGCTTTTACCTTTATTAAGCATTTGACTGATCATGTGTTTTAACAGCACATAGATGCCATGGAGTTTCTGATTCATTCCTATCCCAAGTTTGTTTCTGTGGCCAGTTTACCATGCGAGACGGCGGAGGCTAAGGTACCGTGTGGATATCATCGACTTAAGCCCAATATGACCTGTTGAAATTGCATGTATGTGTTATTTTGTGTTTGAAATGAATCTCGTTTTGCAGATGTCTCTGGCCGAGCTGCTCTTCGAGAAGGGAATGATCCACACAGCCGAACCTTTGACCGCTAAATAAAAATATTAGTTGTTGGCCAAAGAAAATGAAAGTCATCTGTTCAAACGGCAATTGTTTTTTAACTAAAATTATCCAATGTGTATAAAACATCTATTGAAAGCAAACCAATGCGTATTTTTGAGGTTTCTTTTCTTTGTACCAGATCTGTGGTGAATGTGTGTGTGTGTGTATATATATAAATGGCTAAAAGTGATGTCTGGAGGGGATATTTGTTTTCAATGAACCTACTAGTTTGATTAAACTATCAAAATATAAGGAAAATATATTTTTTTATATGAAGGAACAACAAAATACTGAATTTGGTAAGGGTAAAATAAAATAAATAAATAAATCGATTGACTCCAAGCACAAGTATGCAATTTGCTTACAAAATCTTTGTATGGTGTAGGGTGAAGACCTTTATTTTCCTAGGCCGGATATCACTTCTGGCCACTACTTTTTAAATACTATTTACATAATAGCTGAAGTTATACGAACACTTATATTTAATCAGTGTTTGTTATTATTGCCAAAGCCATTCATAAACTTTGGGAAAACAAATATTACTGAAAAGTTGCTAAACAGTTAAATATTGGTGTCTTCTGACAAATTATGTTATCGCATGAAAAAAGATGTCATTGCAAATGATGTTTGGCCATATTATCTTAATAGACCCAGTAAAGCATATATATATATATATATATATATATGTTTTTATTTTTTAGTCAACACATATGATGCAACAAAAACACCAAATCAGAATTTTATCTGATGGTTTAATTACGTTATGATTGTGATGTGGAGTTTGGACTAATTAAATTCCAATGTGGTCAAAACTGACAAAATACTGTCATGTAAATAAAAAATACAAGGCATTACAGAACTAAATGCAACATTTATTGCACCAACATGCTTGCAATCACAGACCATGATGGCTGAACAGACAATATACACATTCTGGACAGAGGGTCCAATAAATATCCCCGCAGGAGTCACTTCCAGGTGTGCTCCTCGCCCGGCTTCAGTTCCCTGAAACCACAGTTACAGATTCAGAAGTCATTCATTAGCAAAGACACTGATTTTAAAAACATCTTTATGAGACTTCATAAGACCTGCTGTATAAAGCACTCTTGTTCCTGAATGCTGTGAGTTTCTGATCACTCCTTCGGTCCAGATAAACCCCGATGACGAAACCCAGAGGGACCAGAAATATTGACCCCAGTGCTCACGAATCGCTGCTGCAAAGTTCACCATGATGCCTGCGATTAAAGACAAGAGACAAATGAATGATTAAGTTGAATGATTTCACTTCACCTCTAATGGATACTAGTGTGCGCACACTCACAGTTGGCTAATTGTATGTTTCTCATCATCTTGAAAACATTTTGAACTAAAGGCTTCTGCTTTAGTTAGGCTATATTAAACATAAATAAATAATAAAAATGAATACAATTTGACTGGTATTGTAGTCTATAATGTGGACTACATTACATGTGTCTTTAATCATTCAATTATATGTAGTGTGTGTGTGTGTGTGTGTGATATATATATATATATACTGTATGATTATGGTGTCAGTCATGTGGAGTTAAAGGCTTTCTGCAGCATTCATTGATCTGTCTGTCTGCAAAACTTGGTCTCACCTCATTAATATCTACTGATTTAGATAAAAGAAATAGAAATGTCGAAATGAAAATCATCGCATTTATCAATGTTTGTGTTGATGTGAAGGTGACCGTACAGGGCCCGCGTCTGCTAACGTTAACGTAACGTTACTGTCCTCAGAAATACGACATTTTAATGTCATTACTTCTGCAGAAAACTCGTACAAACGTTTACTTAACTATAATATTCACAAATAAATATATAAACACGTCTATTAACTAAATATATATGAATTTAAATGTACCTTTCGTTAGTTTCCTAGCACAGCAGCATTAGCAGAGAGGTAAGAGGGCTTTGGACTGTACCAACTAACGTCATGACAGTTTAAAGGGAGGTGCTTTTATTTTCCTTTTCCTCTACTATGAATCGTTCCTGTGTTAAAAAATGCACATTAAAAGCATATTTTTTTATATAATATGGAAGCTTGTTTCCGCCACAGAATAAAAAATTAAAAAAGTAATTGCGACTTTATTTAATGATGCGAATTTAGATTTGCGAGGTATAAAGTCAGAATTGCAAGATATAAACTTGCAATTGCGAGAAAAAAAAGTCAGCTGCAAGTATGAAGTCAGATTTGCGAGTTTCTCACAATTCAGAATTGCAAATATAAACTTGCAATTTGGTGGGATTTTATTTTATTTCTTTATTGTGAGTTACAGTCAGAAATGCGAGTTATAAAGTCAGAATTGCGATATATAAAGGCAGGATTTGCCGGGGGGGGGGGGGGGGGGGGGGGGGGGGATTGTGAGATATAAACTCGCAATTCTGAGGGAAAAAAAGTCAGACTTGTGAAATAAATAGGTTTGCAATTACTTATTTTTGTTATTTTTAGAGTTTTATTATCAAAAACTTCATTATAGAGATATTTTTAACCCGAATGTGCAATGTGTATGCTAAAAAAATCGTTTATGGTTACATTTTACGGGACTTTTGTTAGTTATTTGTAAGCGCCCCTCTACTAGTGCTGTCAGTGGTAGAGTCCAGTGACGTCGACAGCGGCGGTAATGGCTGCTGGTCTCTTCTCATGCTGCCAATCGGATATATTAAAATTAACTTAATATGATATTTCAGCAATTTTCAACATTTATTAGTGACCAAACCTGCTGAAATCAAAAGTGATATTACAAAGATACGGGTATGCAAGTGTTTATGTACATCAATTATGTAATTTTTTATAGAGAAGCTCTTCAGTTGTTTGGCTGCTATGTGTTTTCAGTTAACGTTAGTTCAGATTAAGTTTAAATGTCAGATTTATCCTAATGTTTAGAAATTGTTTAGTGTGTAAAAGGCTCATGAATACTCATATTCATTCATTATTTGCCTCTTCTCTTTCTCAAATCTTACAGGTTTGTTCATTACATATTGCTCTGTTATTTTACCTACACATTTATTAGTAATTATAACACAATACAGATTTGTAGTATTATGTTATAATTGGCTTTATGAATCTGACTTTTAAAAAAAAAATGTTTTCAAAGCCTACTGTGGTGGTAACCACGGGCCAGTGCTGGTATATCAGATACTAAAACAATGGTATTTGGATAAATACCATTGTTATGTATTCTTGACATATTCATGTATCATGCCATAGTATTGTAATACTGAAATAAATACCATTGTATTACTGTGGAACATGTACCTTAACAATACAGTGGTTTTACAAATATTTTAAAAGCAAAGTCCTGGTATAATTCCGAACGACTTACATATTTATATACCAGTCTGCTTCAAAGAATACCTTTAGTAAAAAGGATTTTACCTATTAACTATTAATTTTGGTTTCATTTAAACAGACTAAGAGTGTGATAGGTTTATAGTGGTTGTTTACTGATGATCTCTTGTCCATCCATCGTTCAGACGGCAGAATGACGTCCATCATCAAGCTGACGGCTCTCTCCGGGGTCCAGGAGGAGTCGGCCCTGTGTTACCTGTTACAGGTGGACGAGGTTCGCTTCTTACTGGACTGTGGCTGGGATGAAAGTTTCTCCATGGACATCATAGATTCCCTGAAGCGGTACGTTAAGTTGACAATGAGGCGGTGTTATTAAGCTATTAATGTTGTTTATATGTCTATGTGGTGTTTTTAATGTGCTTTAAGACGTTTTAATTCATAAGTCGACAGCATTGCTGAGTATTTTCTCCTTAAAACTGCAGTGAAAACTCAAAAACGCGGTTTGAAATCGCTGGTGTTTCTGATGTCACAAAACGATTCAATCAGATCAACGTGTGATCGTCAACTCAACTATATAAATTCCTGTATGTGATTGTGTTATTTGCCGTGCTGTCTCTGTCAGGTATATCCATCAGGTGGACGCCGTGCTGCTCTCTCACCCTGATCCTCTGCATCTGGGAGCTTTACCGTACGCTGTGGGCAAACTGGGGCTCAACTGCACCATCTACGCCACCATCCCCGTCTACAAGATGGGACAGATGTTCATGTACGATCTCTATCAGGTGAGATGGACGGGCTTCAAATGAAGCACTGCTTGTGATTTGTCGTATGAATCTGAAATACTACTTTTTAATTGTCAAATGAATAGTTTACAAAGAAAAAGTTGCAACATTTAATGTAATGAAAGTCACATAAAACTCAAATAATCAAAATGTATTAACTAATATATTAATAACACAAACATCAAGTCATTTTCATAATCATAATCAAAATAACAGTTTTGTTTTAAAATAATCAATAATTTTTAGAAATAAATAATAATTGAAAGAATATTTTATTACAGGATATTTGAGATTTTTGAATATGAAGCTTAAATTGATTTTATGTTTGTGTTGGGTTTATTTTTGAATATGTTTATTTTCATTTAATTGAATGATTGTTTAAAGAGACCGAGTTTAAATGAGTGACATTTCACTATAAAATTAGTTTTCGGACTAGTAACATTTTTATTTTTATGACAGTTAAGCACATTTTCCCCAAAAAACCAACTATTACTGTAATGCATCCAGATGTTTAACTTTTGAGAGGCTTTGCTTTAATACAGTTAAAAAAACTGTATAACAAATATTATATATAGTTTGAATTATTTTCGTATTACAGTAATGCTAAATGCTTTTTATTATTATTTTGGAAAATATGCTAAAATATGCTTAATTATCATGAAAATAAAGTCACTATGCAGTTTGGGTTTTGTGAGTTTCACCCTTATTTTTTGTTGATAATTGTTCCAGTGTAAATTATTTAAATGTGTCAGATGGGAGCAAATAACTTTTTTTTAATGGTCATAGTTGAATTGTTAGTTGAATCCTCTTAAAAAAATGTGTTGTGTACAACACTTCTTGCTATTTATTCAGTTTGTTTGCACAAATTAAATATCAGAACAAGGCAGAGAAACATTCTGATGACGAAACATTAATTATGTTCAATCTCGTTGGATCTCAGTCTCGACACAACACTGAAGATTTCTCTCTGTTCACACTGGATGATGTCGATTCAGCTTTTGACAAAATCCAGCAGCTGAAATACTCTCAGATCGTCAACCTGAAAGGTGAGATGTACCTTCTTTTTTTTAAATGACAAGAAAAGTCAAGTCACCTTAATTTATATAGCGCTTTTAACAGTATAGATTCAAAGCAGCTTTACAGTGATAATAGGAAATTAAAGTAACCGCGATGGTTTTGGCTTTACATCAGCTCTAGAATAAAGTTATTGTCCAGCTAAAGTTAGTTTGATTGGTTCACTTCCGTCACAACGATCATTAGTTATTAACTTAGGGTCCGCTAACACGACACCGTTATAACAGAAAACCTTAATGCGATCCGGCCGCTCATCTGCACAAAACCGTGCCTGGTGTCTCGAGAACACAAACCATAAAATAGGTTCATAGGTACAAGCCTGAAAAATATATATTACAGAATTGTTTATCGCTTCCGCATAGCCACGTGAACCGGAATTATCCCGACAATGTTTTATCTGTACAGAGGTAAAGGGAAGGGAGGGAGGCCTTCACTGGCGAGAGACTAATGACACTTCAGGGCTGCGTTGTCGTCATGTCCGGGCGCAGGTCCATCATCAGATCTGGATCCGGCAGACTGCGGGTAAACCTCGGGATAAACAGAGACACTAATATTAGTGTAGACGCCATCCTTCTTATGATGTAACAAGTACATCAGGATTTATGGGAAGTGTTCCTGATCTAAACTATGCAGCCTAGCATTGAGTTATAGAAATAATGTGTTATGTGAATGCTAGGTCAAAGAGGTGTGTGTTTTTAGTCTAGATTTGAACTGACAGAGTGTGTCTGCTTCCCGGACAATGTTAGGAAGATTGTTCCAAAGTTTTGGTGCTTAAATAGGAAAAGGATCTACCGCCAGCAGTCGATTTTGATATTCTAGGAATTATCAACTGGCCGGAATTGGCCGGAAAAACATGTCCTCAGAAATGATGAAGCTTTAATTCTCCCATAACAGTGATAATGTGTCCTTTTTGGTATCTTGAAAGTTGATCATAATTTATTAACGAACAGGAAAAGGTCACGGTCTGTCCATCACCCCACTTCCTGCGGGTCACATGATTGGTGGCACTATCTGGAAAATAGTGAAAGACGGCGAAGAAGAGATCATCTATGCTGTGGAATTTCAACCACAAGAGGGAGATGTAAGTATGAAAGAAATCATAAACCCATAAGACTTCATTCATCTTCGGAACACAAATGAAGATATTTTTAATGAAATCTGAGAGATTTCTGTCCTTCCATTGAATGTCTATTCACACACAAGTGGTTTAATCCAAGTCTTGTAAAGAGACATGATCGTTTTATATGATGAACAGATTCATTTAGGCTTTTATTCACATATAAACATTGATCAGCGAACATACATAGAGCTCAACCGTACTTGGTTGGCTTGATTGCTTCTAGTCGCTTTCGATAAAAGCCTCTGCTAAATTATTAAATGTAAATTAACTACAGATTTTAAAGTCCCCCTGTGGTGAAAATCAAGTTATTTATGTTGTTTATGTGGTGTTTTTAACATTGCTGAGTATTTTCTCTTTAAAACTGCAATGAAAAAAAGTCTCAAAAACACAGTTTGAAATCGCTGGCGTTTCTGACATCACAAACTACTTTGTAAACCAATCAGATCAACGTGTGATCGTCAACCAGTGGATATCTGAGTGAGTGATGAGTGGAGAGGCGGGGCGTATACTAAATGAGGCTAGGGTTTCGAGTTACATTCAAGCTATTTTAAGGCATGAAACATTTAAATATATAATTTTTGGTGATCAGAGATGAGTTTTAAGGAATAAAACTATTAACTACAGGGGGACTCTAAATATCTGAGGCATTATGATCTATGTGTAGAGTAAACCAGAATGCCATATGTAAACCAGAATGTTTTGCTGTCCTCAGTCATCTGAACGGTTGCTTGCTGGAGAACGTCAGCAGACCGTCTCTCCTCATCACAGACTCCTTCATCGCCTCGTATGTACAGCCTCGCAGGAAACAGCGTGACGAGCAACTGCTCAGTAAGTTCAAACAAACCCAATAGTCCGCCTGAAAATAATAATGATGATGTTTTGTCATCAAATTAAAGAGAACTTCTCAAACCCACTGCTACAGTGAAGCAGAATTCCTAATGCTGTTCACAGGGTTCGTGTAAGGTGCTTGAATTAGATTTTTTAAATGTATTTAAGTCTTGGAAAACCCTTGAAAACAGCCATATTTATGAATATGCACTTGAAAAGTGATTGAATTATTGAAAGACAAATAATATATAGTACATGTATACATATGAAATTAGTGTTTTTTGTTTTGTTTTTTAACATAAGGACAATCTTTTCACGCAAAATTTATGCTGAAGCCTGTCTGATATAGATATTATAGAGATAGACTCATTACATGCAAAGTGAGATATTTCAAGCCTTTATTTGTTATAATTTTGATGATAATGGCTTACAGCTTATGAAAACCCCAAATTCAAAATTAGAATATTGTGAAAAGGTTTTCATAAGCTGTAAGCCATAATCATCAAAATGATAACAAATAAAGGCTTTGAAATATCTCACTTTGCATGTAATGAGTCTATATAATATATTAGTTTAATATTTTAAGTTGAATTACTGAAATAAATGAACTTTTTCACGATATTCAAATTTTTCGGGTTTCACCTGTATTTCAAAGTACCAGTATATGATACAACTTTCATTCTTCAGGTCAATCATATATTCATGGGGAAATAAATCTGTTTGAACGAGGGAAAGCGATATCTTTGTCATAGTATCCTTTCAATGGTTAAGGGGATTTCATGACAGGCTTGAATGGGTTTTTGAAAAAACTATTAAAATTGCATTTCTGGAATACCTTTTTTAGAATTTGAAAGATAATAAAGATACTGTTTGGTAAGTGAGATTTTTGATTGTATTCCTTGAAAACCAAAAACAGAAGTGCTTGGAAAGTCCTGGAATTAAAATTTTACAGTATCTATACGAACACTGTGTGCACTTGGACAAAGTGTGACGTTTTACATTCTCTTCCAGCCAATGTCATGGAGACTCTCCGCGGTGACGGGAACGTGCTGATCTCAGTGGATACAGCGGGACGAGTGCTGGAGCTGGCTCAACTCCTGGATCAGATCTGGAGGACCAAGACGCAGGTTTGGGCGTCTACTCGCTCGCCCTGCTCAACAACGTCAGCTACAACGTGGTGAGTTCTCAAAGTCCCAGGTCCTCGCTGTCACAGTCAAATCCTACGCAGGGGTGTGCGATTTGTGTTGTTTACGATAATATCGCAATTGTGACCCTGGACCACAAAACCTTTCGTCTTATGTGTCAATTTTTTTAAATTGAGATTTATACATCACATGAAAGCGGAATAAATAAGCTTTCCATTGATGTATGGTTTGTTAGGTACAACTTTTGGCCGAGATATCAACTATTTGAGAATCTGGAATCTGAGGTGCAAAAAAAAAATTGTAATTGTTGTACATTACAAAGATGGATGCCGCCGTGGAACATCACTCGTTCGAATCAGCTATCGCGTCTGTTTCAAGCGATTTAAAATGGTAATTTTCGTTAAAACCCGAGCAAAAAACAGCACTCGAAGCCTTCATATGTAAAAAAACATGTGTTTGCTGTCTTACCAACTGGATTCGGAAAAAGTCCTGATATACCAGCTTGCCCCGTTGGTGGCTAAACGAATGGGCTCTGCATACGTCATGTCCTTCATCGCTCTGATTGGTTTTAGATCTATCCAATTGCGCCCAGGAGCCATTTGAGCGACGTCCGTTGGTGACGCCCCTGTGGAATGAATAGTCTATGGAGCTTTGCCAGACCCTAACTCAGTTACAACTGAGAGTGGTCTGGGTTTTCCCAGGCTAGATCTTTACTTGATATCCTAAAGTTTTTTGTCATAAAAGAAAAATCGATAATGTTGACCCATAAAGTGTTTTGTTGGCTATTTGCCACAAATATACCCGTCCGACTTATGACTAGTTTTGTGATCCAGGGTCACAATTGTTGTTTTAAATGTGTGAGCTGGCATTATAGTGTCACTCGCTTTGCAAAAAACCAAACAAAAAACGCTTGTGTAGCCTTAGTTATAAAAGCCAAAAGCAAAAAAACGGTATCAACAAAATCCCAGTCATCCCAATATCACACACCCCTAATGAGAACATTACACAAAGAGTGAAATTTTCTCTGTCATATCTCGAGATATAACGTTCCCATGTTCTCTCACAGGTCGAGTGGATGAGCGATAAACTGATGCGATGCTTCGAGGACAAGCGGAACAACCCTTTCCAGTTCCGGCACCTCTCGCTGTGTCACAGCCTGGCCGATCTGTCCCGCGTGCCCAGCCCGAAGGTGGTTCTGTGCAGTCAGCCCGATCTGGAGTCGGGTTTCTCGCGCGAGCTCTTCATACAGTGGTGCCAGGACGCAAGAGAACTCGGTCATCCTCACCTACAGGACACACCAGGAACGCTGGCCCGCGACCTCATAGATAACCCGGGGGAGAAGAGGATGGACCTGGAGGTGAGGCTCCTACATTATTAGATCAGCCCTTTTCTGGCTAAGAACTGACTAGTTCAGAATATTGTTGTCAAAAGTCGGTAATGGTAATGAAATTTAAAAAATGTGACTATACCATCATTTCCCTCTAGCATTTTGAGCATGTTCAATGGATTCTTAAACACCTCTGATTGGCCAGTGTGGCTACAATGATCAACGCTTCAAAACCATGTTGTAAAACGCCCTTTACCGAGCGCTTGCACAGATAAACACAGGAGCGTTTGAAAGCAGGCGTCTATTAGCGAATCCCCTAATATATCCACTTATAGACGGATCCGCTAATAGACTCCTGCTTTCAAACGCTCCCGTGTGTATCTGTGTAAGCGCTCGGTAAAAGGAGTCTATTTACAACATGGTTTTGAAGCGTTGATCATTGTAGCCAACCTGAGTCATATATGTTAAGCGTGGTGAACACAATGGCCAATCAGAATCATATATGTTAAGCGTGTGAACACAATGGCCAATCAGAATCATATATGTTAAGCATGTGAACACAATGGCCAATCAGAGTCATATATGTTAAGCATGTGAACACAATGGCCAATCAGAATCATATATGTTAAGCGGTGTGAACACAATGGCCAATCAGAATCATATATGTTAGGCGTGTGAACACAATGGCCAATCAGAATCATATATGTTAAGCATGTGAACACAATGGCCAATCAGAGTCATATATGTTAAGCATGTGAACACAATGGCCAATCAGAATCATATATGTTAAGCGTGTGAACACAATGGCCAATCAGAATCATATATGTTAAGCATGTGAACACACTGGCCAATCAGAATCATATATGTTAAGCGTGTGAACACAATGGCCAATCAGAATCATATATGTTAAGCATGTGAACACAATGGCCAATCAGAGTCCATATATGTTTAAGCATGTGAACACAATGGCCAATCAGAATCATATATGTTAAGCATGTGAACAATGGCCAATCAGAATTCATATATGTTAAGCGTGTGAACACAATGGCCAATCAGAATCATATATGTTAAGCATGTGAACACACTGGCAATCAGAATCATATATGTTAAGCGTGTGAACACAATGGGCCAATCAGAGTCATATATGTTAAGCATGTGAACACAATGGCCAATCAGAGTCATATATGTTAAGCGTGTGAACACAATGGCCAATCAGAGTTATATATGTTAAGCATGTGAACACAATGGCCAATCAGTGAACACAATGGCCAATCAGAATCATTATGTTAAGCGTCGTGAACACAATGGCCAATCAGAGTCATATATGTTAAGCATGTGAACACAATGGCCAATCAGAGTCATATATGTTAAGCGTGTGAACACAATGGCCAATCAGAATCATATATGTTAAGCGGTGTGAACAATGGCCAATCAAAATTATATATGTTAAGCATGTGAACACAATGGCCAATCCGAATCATATTATGTTAAGCGTGTTGAACACAATGGCCAATCAGAGTTATATATGTTAAGCATGTGAACACAATGGCCAATCAGAATCATATATGTTAAGCGTGTAAACAATGGCCAATCAAAATTATATATGTTAAGCATGTGAACACAATGGCCAATCAGAGTCATATATGTTAAGCATGTGAACACAATGGCCAATCAGAATCATATATGTTAAGCGTGTGAACACAATGGCCAATCAGAGTCATATATGTAAGCGTGGTGAACACAATGGCCAATCAGAATCATATATGTTAAGCATATGAACACACTGGCCAATCAGAATCATATATGTTAAGCATGTGAGCACAATGGCCAATCGGAGTCATATATGTTAAGCGTGTGAACACAATGGCCAATCAGAGTCATATATGTTAAGCGTGTGAACACACTGGCCAATCAGAATCATATATGTTAAGCGTGTGAACACAATGGCCAATCAGAGTCATATATGTTAAGCGTGTGAACACAATGGCCAATCAGAATCATATATGTTAAGCATGTGAACACACTGGCCAATCGGAGTCATATAATCAATGCCTTATTCTGCATCTCTTAATCCTACTTAATACCTAAACTGAAACAACTACCTAACTAACTATTAACAAGCAGTAATTTTATTGAGGCAATAGTTAGTTAATAGTGAGTGAGAATTGGACCCTAAACTGAAGTGTGACAAAACACTTTACAATAAGGTCTTATTTGTTAACATTAGTCTGTTAATATTTATATTATGTCAACATGCGAAACATTAGTACAATGACACATCTAATAATTATCATGAGATTGTGTGGCCTTATCCTATGAGAAGACACGGCTTTTTGCTAATAAACCACTGAATTATTCATGAGACCTTTTTGTAAAGTGTTACCAAAGACGACTACACTTGATTTGAATCTGATTTGCTTGTACGTAAATAGCTTGCTTATTTCTCTCAGACAAAATCTCTGAATATCAACGATTAGATCCCACAAATGTTTGGCAGATCTTGTGATTGGTAATTCTTCTGTAGTGCTTTTGATTTTTACATTTTTGTGTGTTGTATTTGTTTTAAGCTTTTTTTCTTTTCTTTAACTAAACCAGATAAGAAAACGTTGCCGACTGGAAGGGCGGAGCGAGAACTAGAGGAATACTTGGAGAAAGAGAAAATGAAGAAAGAAGCTGCCAAAAAACTGGAGCAGGCGAAAGAGTGAGTGGAAATGAGTTTGTGACTAAATACTGTCAGAATGAAAAACTGCTTTTATTCTCCCAGAATGCACTGCTTATCAAACCAAGTCGTTCTTTCAGCATTATTTATCAAGTGTAGGCTGGGTAATTCTCTGCAAATATTCAAAGGACAGATCCTCGCTGAAAAAAAAAATCTATAGCTATAAATATTTCATGAATCATTCACGCTAGATCTGCACGATTGGGTCAAAAAGTTATGTTAAACATTCAACATCCTCGCTGCCGCTACTTAAAAAGGAATAAACTCACTTGAAACAGCAGCTCTCATGTTGATCAGGGTGAGCAAAACCTGCTTTTTTTTCTCCAAATAATTCATATCTTACCCACGCACTGTTGCAAATGCATGTACACATTTATGCTCCTTAAAAGAACCAATTTGGACCCAAAACAAGGTGAACTGAATGAATAATAACCCAGTTCTCTTTTACATTGTCCACTACGGTTTAAAAGTTTGGGTCGGTAAGATTTTTTAAAGGTTTTTGAAGAAAAACTCTCTTCTGCTCACCATGCCTGCATTTATTTGTTCAAAAATACAGTAAAAACAGTAATATTATTACAATTTAAAATAACTGTTTTCTATGTGAATATATATAGTCAAATGTAATTTATTGCTGTGATCAAAGCTGAATTTTCGGCATCATTACTCCAGTCTTCAGTGTCCAATGATCCTTCAGAAATCATTCTGATTTGATGCTCAAGAAACATTTCTGATTTATTATTAATGTTGAAAACAGTTGTGCTGCCTCATATTTTTGTGGAAACTGATGCATTTTGTCTTTCAAGATTCTTTGATGAATAGAAAGTTCAAAAGAACAGATTTATTTCAATAGAAATATTTTTAAAACATTATAAATGTCTTTACTGTCATTTATAATCAATTTATTGCATCCTTGCTCTGAATAATTAAAAGAAAACCGTACTGACATCAAACTTATGAATGGTAGTGTACATTGACCTTTGTTTTTAAATTTACATGTTTTTTGGGGACCCAGTCACCTTATTTTAAAATACAATCATTAATTGTTACATATGTAATATATTCATATTAATAAAATATCACAGTACACAATATTTTTTATTATATAAACAACAATTTTTTCATATCTACAACTATATTGTTTTATTTCATTAATATGTTATTATTATTCATATGTCTATTATGGTTTTATTATTACTGTTATAATATAAAGTTGAAATGTCCTAATAATGTCATGCAATATGCTATACTTTGTCTAAAACTGAGTAATTATACTGTCAGTTATGACCCCACATTAATTAAGAGACTATACGGAATAATTCTGCGTTTAAAAAAAATCACGCAAGTATTTAAAGCGGTGGTTGATTATGATTTCACTTTTCTAACTTTAGTTAGTGTGTAATGTTGCTGTTTGATCATAAACAACATCTGTAAAGTTACAACGCTCAAAGTTCAAAGCAAAGGGAGATATTTGCTTTTAAATAAATCGTTTTTAAGGACTACAATAAACGGCTGGTAGGAACAACACGACATTCTCCTGAGTTAGTGACATCACCAACCCTAGAATTTACATAAACCCCGCCCCCTGAACATGATTTATAGATCATCATGACAGAATATGCTAATCAATGACTAGAAGATAACTGCACATAAGCTTCATAAATTCATCAACTAATCGTTCAGAAATGTCCTGTTGCTTCTACATGTTGTCACTACTTCTTGAGTCTCTCCATCATTGTCTGACTCCGGTTTGAACATAAAAGGCTAAAAGTTTTTGAAATATTCAGTGCATGTGTGTGTGAGGTAAAAGGACACGAGCTCTTGAAGCTCCGCCCCCTGTGCCGGGAGCAGCAGCTCATATGCATTTAAAGGGACAGACACGAAACGGTGCGTTTTTGCTCACCTTCAAAAATGTACAATTTTAACATGCTATATAAAAATATCTGTGGGTTATTTTGAGCTAAAACTTCACACACACACTCTGGGGGACATCAGAGACTTATTTTACATCTTGTGAAAAGGGCCTTACACCCCCCCTTTAAATTAACTTTATGTATGAATGTGTACACTCCATTTTTGTCTACATAATGTATGGTTTTATGTTATAAGAATATT
>JARPMJ010003672.1:0-88745 GCA_033366665.1 Phoxinus dragarum
CACGGGTTCGAATCCCGAACAAACATAGATTATTGTACATTTTATATTAGCCTATTAATGCATTTCATAGCCTATTATTAATGCAGACAATCAAACAAACAAAACATTTTTTTTATACAGGATAGCCTTTTTTTTTGTTCATATAGAGTTTGTAAAACATGGTTTTAATAAGGTGCGATTTGCCAGGGGGGACGGGGATTTCCTTCTGGTCTAAACATCCCTGCTTCTGCTGAATTATTTTAATCCCCCCTCCCTCCACAGTAATCAATGCTATAAATTACTTCACCAATAGACCATTTAAAATATATAAAATAAAGATATGCAACAGGCACGTTTAAACGACAAACAATAAAATCAGAACCAGTTTCAGTTCATGGTTCCAGTGCCTTAATGCATGCACGGCTTTCAAAATGTCACAAAGCGTTTTGAGATTATTTTGAATGAAATATTGAAGTTTTTAATTAAGTATTTTGGCACACCACGCCGAGTGGCGTTATCCATTGTTCTAAAGTCGGGTTTTATTCTGGCATGTTGAATTAGTGTTCGGCAGACGCGGCTGCGCGTTCATTTGGATTTATTTTTCTCATAACAGACAGCTAAAATAACTTAGGCCCTTTAGGCTACTCCGTGGTTTTTTAGTCATACAGATCAGAGTAGAGTAGCCTAGCCTACATCGGTCAAAACTGTAAACTTGTAGCTATTCATATTCAAACTTTTATTCAAAAGTTTATCTGTCGTCTCTGCATGTCTCCGGGAACTGCGCGTCACAAAAATGAACCGAAAGCCACTTTCCTCCGCTCAGTCACGATAATAAATCGGCTATGTCTAAAGCTTTTAAATGTCTAAATATTTAATAAATGTTATCTGATTAGGTAATCCGTATGAAACCGAGAGGTGCAGATCTATTCAAAAGCTGTGAGCGCTTCCCAATGATGAACGGACAAGGGTGAAAATATCGCTATAATTACATGTAGGCTAAATCACCCTGAATTAAATTGTAAAAATAGATCAGATAATTTATTTGTCGAAATGTTGCGATATTGTTTCATTTAAGTTCATAAATATTATATAAATGTTATTTAGTTTAGCAGCAGCAAGCACTGTGGTTCGAGATTTATAGGCTAAAAAAAAATAATAATAGATAATTCACAAATCGCGCACCCTGGTTGTAAGGATCCAAAGATCCCCGTGGAATTTAACATTGAGTTGAACATTGTATTCATGACAACAAATGAACATGCGTTTGAACAAATGAACATGCGTTTGTATTTAGGCTTGCTTGGAAAAAGCTGCCCAAACCGAGGTAGCGTTTTATTTCTTCAATTATTGAAATAATTAAATGTTTATTAATAAACTTTTATGACAGAAATATTAGCCTATTAGCCTACATGTAGCCTAAATAATTTTATTTCATTATCAACACTTTACTAGCCTAATGCTATGTCTAGAATGAAGTGTGAATTGCGACTTCTCTTTGTTTTGAGTCGGTCTCGAGCTCAGATCGCCTGTGGGGGTTGGGGGTTCAGGAGGTGTTAAATGTTCTGTCTTTCATATGGAGAGTGAGCCTGATGACCAGGCAAAGGCAAAATACTTTTAAAGATAAATCTCTCGATGTGTCCAAATGTAGGCCCTTAAATTATAAATATTGTAGTTTTATGTAGGCTATTGTATTTAAAGGGGTTTCACACACACTTTCAGTTGAAGTGTTCAATCCATTTGTTTCAACTGGTTTTGTAGAATTTTTAACATGTTTGAGCAGTGTGTTTGTCAACATCTGGCATTATCTAAACATGAACTATCGACGAAACGCGTTCTTGCCAACTAAACGAATGCAAGTGAGCAGCAGATACAGAGCGCTTATTCGCGATCCACCTCGTTTTATTGTAAGGTGCATTCAACCAGGCATTCTGTTTGAAGCAAGACTCAATCATGTTACAGTTTTTTTTTTCGTGATTTGTCTGGATGACACACACCGACATCAGTATTATCAGCTGTATAATGGGGTTTTACCCTGAAATCTTGTTTAATGTCGAGAGAGACCCCGGCGCGCGCAGTGCAGGGAGACTAAATAAACTAAAATAAAAGAGATCCAGCGCGAGAGAGAAGCAAAGAAAATCTTAATTTATGTTGCTTTGAACTATTTTCGTTTTGTAGACTAGCCACTGTTTTAATTGTTTATTTAGCTGCAATTTCTTTGGCAATACAGATTTAAAATGTCGCAAGAATAAGATTCTGTTTCTTACTTAATAAACTCTAACTCGATGCAACCCTGTTTTAAATAAATAAACTGCCCCCGACACTTTATTTAAACCTTGAAATGTCCAGGATCTGTTTTTAAAAATTTCTTCCTTTGCTATGACGGGTATCAATTGTCAGTCATCTCAATTTCGTGGATGATTCACAAAACAATAATTTAGCAGATTAAAGATAGCTTCCATTTTCATTTTCTGACGCGATCGGCTGATAATCTTCCTTCATCAGTTTTGTCGTCTGTGCAGCGGCTCTACTGGAAAGTAGCAAATTTATGTTGTAATGTGCCATTGATAATTAAACAAAACGCTTGACTTCAATAAACAGTTACCCATCTAAGCATCAAGAATGCTAAAACATTTAACGCTGTCAGCCAAAGCTAGTGAGATTCGATCTCGCATCGCTTGAAGCTCCGTGAAGCTCGTGCTGTTGCGTTGTCCACTGCACTACCGTCGGTCCGCTTATAAGCCGTTGCTCCTCATTGATGTAGCCTAATATTTTTCTATTTGCAATGTTTTGTGTTGAAATGTTTTCATTATTTATTAAATGTATTAGGCCTACATTTAATTTCAGTCTTGTGATTATATGAATTCATTTAACTACATGTTTAACTTGAATTGATCTGTTTTACCACATTTCAATCACTCTCAATGAGCCGCGGCGCGGCGGCAGATTACACAATAGAGAGAATAAACTGACACTTTTCAAAGTCTGCGATTGTAGCGCCTCTTAGCGGTCAAAGGCAGCAAATACACCCCCGCAATTTTACCGCCGCGGGAACGGCGGCGGTAAAAGTCTCATTCTGGTTGAGTACCATCTGTATGTCAAATGACGTCAAGGCAAATTTGATTTTTCATGTGATGACCCCTTTAACATGAACTAACAATGAGAAAAATACTTGCTAAAACATTTATTAATCTTAATGTTAATTTCTATATTTACCAATCCATTATTAAAATCAAAAGATGTATATTTTAATATTATTTAATTGACCAGAGCTAACATGAACTAATACTGAACAGTTGTATTTCTGAAGGATCATGTGACACTCAAGGCTGGATTAATGGCTGCTGAAAGTTCAGCTTTGCCATTAAAAGAATACATTACATTTTAAAATATATTGAAATATAAACTTATTTTTAATCAGTAATAATAGTTTTAATGTAATAGTTCACAATATTGCTGTTTTGACTATTTCTTGTTCAAATATATGCATCTCTGGTGAGAATGAGAGATGGTGTAAAGTTTATCTCCAAATGCTTTTCTTACATTTATTACCATATAGTCGTGACATTTAAATGCAGTTTTCATTGATTCTTTTCCTCCCTTCATTTTAAAACTCCATATGCATTGGAGAGTCACTGCGCCTAAGAGCAAAAACGGCAACCATCACAATACGGAGGGAATGCATTACTTATGAAATGTGCATACGGTAACATCCACCACCTGGTTTGAGGCTGGCTCTTATCGACCTAGATATGCAGGATGCTTGTGGGCTGTTTTTACATTTCTTTAAAACTAAGCTTTCCATGTAATGCGTGGCAAGAAAAGACGATTATTGTCGCCTTCCAATAGATATTTTTTGTAAATGATTTGCATTTGTTTGGCAGGAGCGAGAGAGTATTGCATATCCTGCATTCCTCCATACAAATGCTTGCAAAATTTGTGGTAAGCTATCTCTTGAAGTAGTTCCGTGATGTGCGTGGGGTAGTCCATTGGTGCATGGATATGCTCTCGCTACCTCATGCATATCCTGTGTGACAGTGATGGAGAGCGGGTACAGTGCCTAACCTGGGTTGAGAACCGGCAGCAGATTAGACATGACCACCTTGAAACCTCAGCTCTGTGTGAGTCCAGACAGTGGGGGGAGCCCGTCTGTGCCGCCTGTCTCTCAATTCACACCCATGACTACTTTCAGCTCATAGAGCGAGACAGGAACTGAAATACTGCAGCTTTATAACTGTGTTAACTGCAAAGCATTTACAATAGCAGTGAAAACTGAAACGCCTTACAATGAGATTTGAATATATGACAATATAGAGATGTTAGTGGCATGCAATTCTGTGATAGCAGAGAAGTTCATTTCATCATACTGTACAGTATGTGCGTCTTATAACTCCACATACATTAGATCACCATGATAGATGTTTGTTTCAGCCTCACATCCTATATATTCAAATACACTCGAGATGTTTTGAAACCTGTAGCAGTCTCTGACAAATAATAGAATATCATAGTTTCCATGCAGCATCGATGTTTGGCCAGCAGGAGCAGCAGATGTGGCAGGATTTGTATGCTTATTACTGGAAGGAAACTCGTATCTGTGAGCACTCATGTGCACATATTTCAAGATTTTATGATAAAAATATATATATATATATTATCATCATTCTGTTTTGAGCTGAACGTCAGTGAAAACAATCAAATGAGGGTGTACTATTTATGAAACAGACATTTGCTGCTATCAGATCATTACATAGAAGTGCATGAACTCTCAGTAATGCAATATAAAAATATAGAAAAATCACTTAAAGTTTAATGCCTGGTACAAACTGGTGTTTTACTGTATTAGTGGTGGGGACTATAATTTATGTTTTGTTTTTACAGTTTTTTTTGTCATCACTAATGCATCACTGATGTTTAATGTAAACATACTAAGGTTGTTTCAGTAAGATATCTTTTTAGAGAGATAAATTAATATTGTTATTCAGAATGTATTAAATTGATAAAAACGGAAAGTTTATTATGTAATTTTTTTTAAATAAATGCTTTCTATTTATTAAAGAAAATCCTGAAAAAGTGTATCCATACGGTTTCCAGTAAAAAATGTAAGCAGCACAACTGTTTTCAACATTGATAATGATAATAAATGTTCAGCTTTACCATCACAGTGATACATGACACTTTAAAATAATTGAAATATATTACAAACAGTTATTTTAAATTGTAACCGCAAACCCTTTAAACAGTAGTGTACAAATCACTTCAATTTGATGGAAATGGTAATTTTGCTCAAGTAGGAAGTAGACAGTAGTTATCGTCTTTTACTCAGTTAAATAAATCAGTAAATACTGAATTAAATGAATCAGATGGTTCTACTCACACCCAAGCAAAAGAGGACAAATTAAAGATTTTGTGAGAACTCGTGGTTCTTTGGTCTTAAATTACTGTTAATTGGAGAGCACACATGACAGCTTTGCCACTTTTTTTTTTTGCTATACTTTGTATAGTGGAACACTTTGTATTTGTTTCCACACGACAGAATCAGAACAATACAACTGGTCTCAATAGGCTGGACATTTGGGAGAGAGAGCCCAGTCGGAATGCAAATGAGGAACACTTATATAAACAGGCTCCAAAATATACAAAGGCTGAGGTTGCTTGAAAGGGCTTTGGAAGAGCTGCTTAGAGAAGAGGCTGTCATGATGTCTGGGATAAACGAACTGCATGTGCTATCCACAATGCACTTCACTTCTATTGCTACTTTTGAACACTCTACACTGTAACATACTTTTACTAATTTTGTTCAAATCCTTTAGCTATCAGTTTAAGTCATTCAGATATAATATGCAAACCACATATTTTGTTGTAAAAGACTGTAAGACCCCCTTTAAGGCATTATTAAATTACCTCAATAGCTAGACAGGTGTTGATAACTATATTATCACTTTTAACAAGAGACAAGGGAATCTTTTATTTCATCTAGGCAGATGTGGTTCTGGCCTCATTCTTGATCCAGTCAATTACAGGAGCCCATCTGTAAATTGAAATTGTGGTTTCCAACTCGGAGTAAAGATTGTTATATCAGAGTGTCATTGTGTACATCACACTCTTTTATATATATATATATATATATATATATATATATATATATATATATATATATATATATATAATTCAGCTGTGACTATATATCGTTTTTTTTTTTTTCTTATTGTAAACTTCTTTTAAAATGTTGCAATTACCTTTCATTTATTCTGAGACAGAAATTACTTATGATTATTAAATGACCATATATGTACAGCAGTTGTAGCCTACAATTTATTTCAAAACATTAGTAATGCAACATACCCACACATAGGCCTACTCTATCAGCTATATTTAGTGATACCTTTGTATTTGATAATTATACACCTAAATATAAATATACACCTAACCTCATTTATTCTATTATTGTATTTTTCTTTTTCTAGCATATGTATGGATAGTATTATCACAAATGGGTTTTAACATGTTATTTTTCTAGGGGTGTAGAATGATCACATTCCCAAATCCCAATTTAACCTTTGAATATACTCGTTGTCACAGACATTTGCTCTGTTTTTGTTTTTGTCTTACATAGTTTCCCCTGTCCTTTTCTGGGCCTCTGGGTCTTTTTTTTTTTGTTCTCTGCCACGTTTTTCACACTGCCTCTTAGTCTGACCATGAAGTTGTGTCAGATAAAGCAATCTTCATGTCCTTTTAGAGCTCCAATAATGTGCTAGGATGCTGTGAATATTAATGGCCTCATCCAACCTTGGCCTCCACTGAATGACAGGGATGGGAAATGCAAGCGGGAATCTAATAAGACCTGATTGTCAACATGGAGTTGTTTGTTGCTTTGGCTGCAATTAAACTCCCAGGCCTCTGTTCCTGTGTTAATGTGGAAAAATGAGCAACACAGCAGCAGTTGGTAATCATTATGACACAGAAGGTCAAGTGCTGCGGTGGGGAAAAACTATTGAAACACCAAGGCTTAACCCTATCCATCCTTCCATCCATCCTTCCGTCCTTCCATCCATCCTTCCATCCATCCATCCTTCCATCATCCATCCATGGTTGCCCCCAATCTGTCCATATGTACGTGCATACCCTGCATACCCAGGCGCTTCGCCATGCTATCTATCTGTCTGTATGTCTGCCCTTCTATCGTTCTATTTAAATGTTTTCTTAAAGGGATAGTTCACTTTAAAATTTTAATTCTGTCATCATTTACTCACCCTCAAGTTGTTTCAAACCTGTATTAATGTATTTCTTCTGCTGAACACAAATAAAGATATTTTGAAGAATGTCAGTAACCAAACAGTAGTCTGTACCCATTGACTTCCATAGTATTTTTTTTTTTCCTACTATGGAAGTCAATGGGTACAGACTACTGTTTGGTTACTGACATTCTTCAAAATATCTTTCTTTGTGTTCAGCAGAAGAAATAAATTAATACAGGTTTGAAACAACTTGAGGGTGAGTAAATGATGACAGAATTTAAATTTTAAAGTGAACTATCCCTTTAACTGGAATTTTTCTCCTGTGACATCCAGTATGATCCATTGCTTGTTTCTGCATCTTGTTTGCATGTGTTTTGATGAGGAGATTCAGTACTCTTTCAAAAGATGTGTCATTGCGCCCCTACCTTATAACAGTGGAAACACAGAAAGCCAGAAATTTCAGTCAATGGCGAGGAAGTGTTTTCTCACAAATGACGGAAATTGAATAGCTTACATTTAATAGTTAAAGTCTGTCAGACCACAATTGTTCTTCTGAAGTGTGTGGTCTTTAAACATGCGCAAAGTACACTGTCAAACATGATTTTTGTAATTTGTAATTAAAACACAGATTATTGGAGTATGTTTTACAAGAAAATATATTTTAGTATTTCTACTTCAGAATTTCATGTTAAATTTACTGGCAATTTCTGAGTGAGACTTGTCCTCTACATACTTTTTTTTCAGTGTATTTCTGTATTATAATTGACTGGACTGTGAACCAATATACGTTGTGAGATAAGACTTAAGGCTAGCTGACTATAAATTGAGCTTTCCAGGTTTGTGAGGCGAATTTACTACCGCAAATCACATAATTCACTGCAAAACCTTTGGTACTGTATAAACATGAGTTGAATGAATCCAAAGCAAACATCTTCACCTTTATCAGATTGTATGAACACATGAACTTCACATTTTTAAATTCAGGCTTTATTATGAAAGATAGAGGGTTTTTTTTTTTCTCCCCTGTCATTGTGACATTTAAACACAAAGCAGTTTCACTCTTTTGTTCTAGGCAGAGTTTGCTGTCTTATAAGTCTACCTTTGGAACAATGAGAACTCAGCCTTTGTACCTCAGCTTGGCTTTTGCCAGAGGCTAGAGAGACAATAAGCATTTTTGTAGCAGAGGAAATCCCAATAGGAGATCTGCTTTCTTGGACTTTTTACTCCTAAAAGCAGGTCCCAATCAAAAGAAGCTGAATTCTGCTAGCTCAATACAGTAACTGAGAGCCCGGCGTCTCTCAGGATTGGATTTGCTGCTTGAAAGTGTAGTTGCTCAGAAACTGAGTGCCTGATAAAATTACTTTGTCCGGTTTTAGCACATTAGACACATTAGAAAGCCTGAAAAAATTATTATGTTTGAATTATTGTTGCATTTTGTTTTGATGTTTTGCACAATGAAGTGTCATACTTACATATAAGCATTTGTTGTTCATTAATGTTTGTGTATACTATCAATTACATTTGATTTGCCAAGGTGCACTAAAATAACAAAGTAGGATGATAAGACTAATTTAATTGATAAAGTAATTTGATATTGCAATTAGTTTACTGTACCATTTAAAGGCTCACTTACACATATTATTCTGTTCTATTGAGTCTGCTAGTTTGATGTTTAACTATCTGAACAACTGAGAGTAACTGAGTGTTTCTCTAGAACCTATTACTGTGCACAGTTATGAAATGAAATGAAATGTTCTTAATGTTCCATTAAGAATTCCCTGAAATGAAAGATGCCAGGAGATGTGGTTTCTGCTGTTATTAGAACAGATTAAATACACGCTACGACTGGGACATGCTCCAGAGACCAGTCATTCAAGAAGAGAATCTATCTGATCTTATCTCCATCTTTGCTATAAAGTTACTAAAGAATTGTAATACAGCTGCATATTTGAAATAGCCAAGAGTGCTTTGTTGCAGAAAGATTATTTTCTAGTAGAGGACTGATAAGGAGAACATACGATTTGAATGAATATGGATACATATGTAGGCTAAACGTAAATGTTTTGGTAAAACAAATGCAATTTATAATAAGTATCTTTTAACTATGTACTAACATTTCAATTAATAATTTGACACAATGAACTTATTGTACATGTATTTACATTATACTTATACTGTATTTGGAAAAAATAAAATACCTATATGTAATTACAGCTGTAATTAATTTCTGTAATTCTGTCTTACACTGTTGACTCTTCCCTTAAACCTTAACCCAACCTTAAACCTACCCATGCCACCAAACCTGTCCCTAACCTTACCCGTACACCCACCTCAGTAGCAGCAAAAAATGTTTTGCAATACATGAACACATTCATTACATTTTACCAACCAACTTATTTAATATTTTTGTTTTTTAAAACAGTGTGTAAGATAATACATTTAAATAAGAATATTATATATACACTCATATATTCTTTACAGAAAAGCTTGAATATCGACCTAAATAGGTTTTTATGTAACACTGGATCATGCCAAATAGCTGCTTCAAAAAAGAGACCACAACACTGGAGATCTGAGTCTGTACAAGAACACGGTAATATATCACACTCCTGGCTTGGAGTCGCTTGCAACACAATCACGAACCTAACCTTGTTATCTGTTGCTTTGGGGACAGGATAAGCATTACAGATAAACTGTTTACAAAAGTAGCTAACTAAGTAATTTTGCCATTGGTTAATGAAAGAATCGTTTTAAAACACTGTGAAGGAAATAAACACCCATGTGAAAAATACAGCAGTGTGGCCTTAAGCAAGACTGACCTTACAATATCATCCAGTTATACATTTTCGAGAACTCTACACCTTAAAACTGCACTTCCCTGTATTAGTTTGATTCGTATTATATATTTCAATTATTCTGTCAATGTTAATTATCTGGTCTTCTCTGTTTGACATATTCCCACATTGGAAGCTCTAGTGTCTTTCTCTGCAAATGTTTCCGCTGTCACAGAGTACAACAAACGTAATGGTATTGTATGACAGAGTCTATATAGCCTGACGCTTCATTCAGATTCACAAATGCGTATTGCAAAGCATTTTCTTCTACACATTCAGTCTTTTTTTTTTTTTTTAATGTCCATGGTTAACCAACTCAAGATCAGTGAGACACTCGAACATGGGTTTTGTTTTCTGAGAACTAATCGCAGAACGGCTGTGAAAGAATGTCCCACTGAAGTTTGGAACACGCAGCTTTGTATGATGCATTGACGTAATTTCCTCTGAAACAGGAAGCTAAGGCGGGGACATATTGAATGGCTCCTCCCCCTCTTCAAATAGCCAATAGCGTTTAGTTTAGTTTTGCAAGTCGTACTTGACAGCACCATGGAAGCGAATCTGAGCACTGATGATACGTTGGATTCAATAGTAGAGGTAAGAATAAATTCTATCCAACGTACAGTAGGAAAACAGATTGAAACTCAAGCGTTTGAGCAACCCGAACACACATCTCCAACCCATATTGCTCCTTGATGTACGTGTCAATGGTAGTGATGTCCGGTTCTTGAACGAATAGTTCTTTTGAACCGGTTCTTTTTAGTGAACCGGTCGAACCAGTTCACCAAATCAAACGTAATCGTACAAAATAGTTCACGTCTTGAGTCAGTGCTGATCCACAGTTTTCTAAAGTTACTTGCTTTTGGACGTGCGTGCCTGACAATCCCTCCTACTCAAAATAAAACAATATCCCGGAGTATATGTTACTCCTGTAACTCCAACAGATCACTGAACGGAGACATGTTGTGCTGAGAGAACTGATGAGCACGAGTAGCTGATGAACTTTCGTGTACCACCGAACATACAGGTACAGCCACGGACTATGGTCGCTTTGGCCAGGTGGTAGAGTCGCGGGACGCTTTAGATTCTAGAGATCATTTGATTAGACAGAAGATGTGATGATAAGCTGAAGTCCGCGGTGATGTCATAAACATCTGTGATCCATTTTAGTGGATGTTAGAGACTGTTAGTTTTGAATGCTTATATATCTCCTAAATTTGAATTGTGTCATTGTTGTGGAACACAACAGCTCATTCATAACATTAAGGCTAACATATTTATAATAAGAGCTAAATATCTTCAATTTTGATTTCAGGGGGCCTTTAAGTGTTCTTTAAAGTAGTTTGCATTTGTGATAAATATTCCTCAGGGTTATCTCATTCAGTATATTCCTGATATTCTTCCTTTTTGGATAAGTACACTACCATTTATACGTTTTTCAGCAGCTATTACATTTCATATGAATATCAGTGTTGTTTTGCTTAATATTTTTGAGGAAAATAACATAATATTTAATATAATTTTGGTGCTTGTTACTTTTGAGCTGATGTTCATGACAAAGATGTAGAATTAAAGAAGTAAATTAAATATTTTAGTGATGTATTATTGGTGAATACACATTGAGACATTAAGTTATGAAAATCAAATTTCTTCTGTCTTTAATTCTTAATAGGCATGAATGTGAATACAGGCGAAAAAAAATCGCACAAATGAAAGACTTTAAAGAATTTAATGTAATGAAATATTAAAGTTGTGTTTCATCATGTGGATCCCGGGTAATTTATTATGCTATATTACTGTAAAAAATATTACTGCTGGTTGTCATTAGAGTAAATGCTCTCGAAAGAACTGAGAAAAATGATCATCACTGGAATGGGGTTGTTTTCTGCATATGCACATACGTATCTAAGGCATAATATAAAATTGGCTGGTCATTATCGCAAAATAAATACTAACAGAGTGATCAGGAGCCTGCCGTGAATCTATTACACAGCTGCTTACCTAATAAATAAGACTTGAAATATTGATTTGAGTTGAGATTTTTATAAAAAAAAATGTATGTAAAAAAAGTGTTAGAGGCATGAGATGAGCACAGTAATGCTGCCTGTTACAGTTTAATGGTCATAATGGGGGGGAAAAAAATCAGCAGAATGTCCTAACTCACCAATCACAATCAAGTATTCTAGTGAGCTGTGCAATACAGATTATCACCTTCAGTATGTCATACACTGTATTTTTTAGTTGTTAGATATGCCAAGATTTGGTATTGTTTGAATGTAATCAATTCTAACATAACTTATTAGAATATAATATTTAAAATAATTATGTGAAATCTTGATGGCCTGGCAAAATACACTTGCAAAGACTGATGATGCCATTTTTGGATTGACAAACAAGACGGTGTGAGCACAAATTGTTAGTACATGTATTATCTTATAGCTGTATATTACTGCCACATGGACATTACTTTGACACACTTATTTCTGGATGATGACAGAATGCTTACTAGTTTTAACATTGAAACAATTATTTTCTGTAAAGATGCTTTGAAACAATGTATTGTGAAAAGCGCTCTACAAATAATCTTGAATTGAATTGAACTGAACCCAAAATAGTCAGGTAACTGCTGAGGAAAAGTTGGACTACATTAAATGCACATCCCTGCAAATATGACATTAGTTCGCCATTTATGTAAAGGTTAACTCGTTCTGTAACCTCTGTGTCCTGCTGTATCAAAAAAGCTGTGCGACATGTTGGTTCTGGCCAATAGTTAAGGATTTGGGCTTCTAATGCTGAGGTTAGAAGGTTCAATTCCAAAAAAGGGTGATCCAATAACTGGAGAATTACTGGCATCCCACTTCTGCCCCGGAACGGCTTCACCTTTGAGAAAGGCACTTAACCTATGGCTTAGAAAGGCACTTAACCCATGGCTTGCTCCATGAGGATGCAATTTCTGTTCTGTGAAGTCACTTAGGCTAAAAAAAAGTATGTGCTATACAAGACAATAGTTTTAAATATGTTGCAGTGTTGGTATGTCTGTTAAACGTAAAGTATTTAATTGTTTTGCATTCACTTGTGCAGTTGTTGTAGTTTTAGGCACTTTTTAATTTGTCACAATTTATACACAATTAAAAAATAAAATGATCAATTCCTCATTTACAAACAAATGTAAAGAACGTCTTGGGTTACAAATGTAACCATGGTTCCCTGAGAAGGGGAATGAGACATTGCGTTCTAGGATGCTTATGGGAACGCCTCCAGTGTGACCCTTGTCTGAAATGCGTGTCGTGACAATAACATTGGCCGGCCACAGCCTATGACACCACTACCGGTGCAACCAGAGTATGAAAGAGCACATGTAGTACACGTCAACAACTTATTTTGTCTGAAGGAGAAGGGAGCAGGCTTACCTGAACCATAGCAGCAAGACGCAGTGTCTCGTTCCTCTTCTCAGGGAACCATGGTTACATTCATAACCCAAGGCGTTCCCTTTTAAATGGAAACTCTCACTGCGTCCTAGGACGATTGTGGGGGACAAATACCCTTTCCGCAATGCTGAGAGAATAAATACTGTAACAGCTGACATAAAGCCAATGACTCCACGTACCTAAGATCGGAGTCACAGTTCCCCGTCCTAGAGGGTACGCACCAGCGGCTGTCGTGACTCTATTCCCTAGTGCCAAAAACCTAGACTACATAGCCAGCAGGCAGATTTCAGGAATGGAATATAGCCAAGGATAAGGAATATTCTGCCTGTTACTTCAAGGGACACTATACCCCTGACGAGTCGAGGTCTCAGGAAAAGCACTCTCAAAATGAGGGGAGACATAGCAACACTCTAAAAAGAAAATATCATCAATGAGGGTTTCAGAGAGCCAACCTCTAGGATTATATAGAGGTTGATACTATATAATCCTCTAGGATTATATAGTATCCTAGTGGATATATAAGAACTGAGGCCTAGTGTAGGAGGCCTATGCTAATGACTGATTACCAAGGAGGCTCACAAAAATGCCTGACAACAAAATAAGGGTTTGTAAACTGGGGCACTTCCTGTTGGATTCTCGAGATCGAAAGAGCAGTGTGAGTTCCCATTCGAAAAGGAACTAAGCAAAGAAGGTATTTTTCTATCAGAATATTTGTTTTGCTCTTTAAACGAAATATATGTATTCCAGTCATGCTCAGTTAGCACTTCATTAGACATTTAATGCAAGTCACATGCCAATTGACCTGTAAGTTTTGATGCTGATTACTACATTTGGTTCTCATTGCTATGCAGTTTCCATGTGAATGGTAGAGAGTAACACTGGGGAGACATAACAGAACATTGAAAAATGAGGTAACACTTTATTTTGAATGTCACCTTTAGATATTCTAATGTATAAGTTTCTTTGAAACTACATGTCAACTTATTTTCAATAGACTATTAGTAGACAGTCTGCTTAATATGTGCTAACACTTTGTTTTGAGGCTCCCACAACATACATTCTACTGACTATAAGTAACTTTGCAATTACATGTTTCTACTGACACGAACCCTAACATCTAACCCTAACCTACTGTAACAGTCTATTAACATTCTACTATGGTCAACCAAAACTCTAACGAGAGTTAGTTGACATGTAGTTGCAAAGTTACTTATAGTTAGTAGAGTGTCAAAAATGGACCATTAAAAGTGTAACCTAAAATAACTATATGGCAGTGTGGGAGCAACTGCTGAAATGCTTTTTTAACAACCCAAGTGGTGAAGACAAGATAGAATAATAATATACAATTGCAAACATGTATAGGTTGCATAATGAATGTGAATAAATCCAAACATTCACATATCCTATCCAAAAAAAAAAATAATGCACCTGCCAGTTAAACATTACACTATAGGTTTTATTACAGGACTGAATCATTTTACTAAGACAACACTAACATTAATCATACTTTTTCACTTTGTGTATAAAAGACACTAGCATTGAGGAAGCCTATATCATGTCTTAACATTTAGCTTAAAGCATCCCTGAGGCATCAGTTGTTACTAAAGTAGAGCCTGGTCAAAAAGGCACTGACCTTGCTGAGCCTCATAAACCCCGGAGTCATTTCAATTAAGTTCATATCTACAATGAGGACTTTGTCATCCTAAAACACTGCTAGCAAGAGTCGATTTAATTCAACTTCAGCCTCGTTCAGTGTGCATGTTGACACAGTTGGATTTACTATGTATACAGTTTTCCAGGGTTAATCTGATAAGCTCTATGAAGTCCTTCTAATGAAATCAAACCTTATACAAACAAAGGAAGTGTGCCTAGGTTATTGTGTTTACATTGGTGAGAGGGTTAGGAAATAGTGAGCAAGAAGGAAAAGTTTCAACATAAACATCACACTTTTAAGAGTATCCCAGAGGCTTGTGCTAGTTTTATTTATTATTAATATTGAAGTTCATACTGATATTGATTTCAGTATTAATATTGTTTATTATTATTATTACTACGTATTATTATTATTATTAGCCTATTAGTAGTAGTAGTAGTAGTAGCATAAACAGCAACGTAGTTATTGCTAACAAACTAAAAATATTATAAATATATTTTAATTTTTTTTTAATAAAGCTGAAATAAAATATAAATATTAGATGACAAGTGAAAATAATCAAGTGAACTAAGTACAATAAGTTTATGTACTAAAATAAAAATAAATTAAGACTAAATAGAAAAATAAATAACAAAAACATAAGACACTTAATAAAACAAACTAAAATTGGTATATAATATAAATAATATATAATTAGTACAAAATACTATTATAAATAGTATTTAAATAATTCTAAAATTACACTGAGTAGCAGTAGCAATAATTGTGTACATGGACATATTTTGGGATGAATATCAGTTTATAAATATTTCTCATGGCAATGAAGCACATTAACCTCAGACTTACTGAGAAAAGTGAAGTGACTTGTGATTGTGACATTGAGCATGAATTGTCTTTCTTGTTTGCATCTGAGAAACAGTATAATGCTTTTTTGAATCAAACAACAGAAAGTCGTCTAGAAGATTTATTTAATCTCGTTAAGTAATTAAAACAATCAAGCTCAGGGTGGTGCGACACAAACTACAATTTTAAATGCTGAAGCCTCTAATTAATTCATGACCAGTTATCCCAAAGGAGGTTCAAATTCCAATAGCGGCACATCATCTGACATGTGGTATCTATTGTAGACTACAGGAATTTCATCAGTTTCTGTAATGCATTGCAAGCATATGTAGATGGTATCACGCTCTGTTCTTCTCATTAATGGTATCAGGCTGGCTGCACAACTATAATATTGATATGATCCTTGTGAATAGACATGTTGAATCTTTAGTGATTCTCCAGAGGGCCGACTGGGTGATTCATTGGTTTTGGCTGGAGGCCTGTCGGTGCATTGTAAGTATCAATATACATTTGCATCAGTACACAGTCTATATAGTCAGCCAGACTTCCAGTGTAAGAGCTCAAGCAACATTGCCATGATCTAGATGTGTCAGCTGAGCCCAGAGGCCTTGGAATTTTTTTTTTTTTTTTTTAAACCTTATGTGACAGTACTTTGCTGAAGAGTGAGTGTGAATGTATAGATAGAAACACGTACCGTTTTTCTGGAATTATATTTGAAAGGCTTTACATTTCAGCAGTATTTAGAGTAATAAATTTTACTAGTATTCAGAAATAACTTAATTAAAAGAGCACTACTGAGCTAAGTAATTACTAATTTGACTGGTCTTTAAAATTGAAAACAAATGTCTTTTTAACTCCCTGCTGGAGAATTATAACAATCTTACTTGAGAGCACTGTAAAACTAATATGAGACGATTTGGTAATCCTGCTACTTTCTAAAGATTGGTTCATCTTTTTTGTTGGTTTTCTTATTAACCAGACATACTTTATAAAGTGTTGTGACATCAGCGTGGCTATTTGTCCAGTAGTAATCTGAATGTAGTCACATTTCCTGAGGGACCGACCACAGGGGCCAATTTACTGGAGCAGTCGACTAATGCTCCCTTTAATGCTACTAAATCACATTCCCCATAGGCTGTTTCTGATGACCATAAAATGAAAGTGGGAACTGTGTGTTAGATAAGAATGTGTGATTTCAGCTAAAGGAATGCGTGTGCAGAAATATTTTTATCACACTCTTTATTTTTAATAGACCCATTTCCGTCATTTTGTGGAGCATTACAGGTTAATCAGAAATATGGAGTCGAGTTTCTTAACTGTGATTACACTGTGGAGAAATAAAGCTGTTTGATTCATTTTCTACATTAGGCACTGGTTTTTAAATGTTTCCATTTACTAGTTTACTTTTGTTCAAAGTATGGAAGAGTTTACTGCTTAGCACACATTTCAGTTATACCTTTTTTTTTGTCTGTTCTTAAATAGATAGTTCACCCAAAAATGACACCCTCAAACCCTCAAAAGTGCGTACCCCTCAAGTTGTTCCAAACCTTTATGCATTTTTTCTTCTGCTGAACACAAAATAAGATATTTTGAAGAATGTTGCCAACCAAACACTTGATGAGCACCATTGACTTCCACAGAATGGAAGAAGAAGAAAAAATAACTATGGAAGTCAACGGGGCTCATCAACTGTTACCAGCATTCTTCAAAATATCTTCTTGCACCATCCCTTTAAGACTTATTATGATAAACTAAATAAATACATTAATTAATAAAAAAAATTATAAAAAAATACAATATTTTTCTCTGTCACCCATATAAATAAACTGTGACCTCAGAAATGTCAACTAATTACAAAATGTGTAACAAGGAATTCCACAACATGAACTAAGTATAGCACATTCAATTTAAGTATATTATGACCTGGTTTTCTTTCTTTACACTCTTCAAAATAAGTCTCTAGAGATGTGTGTGAAAACCAATATAATTTTATGAAAGTAGATGTATGTCACCATAATCATACTGTGAGTTTGCCCTATATTATTGTACTTTAAACACACGAGGTGTGAGTAACATCATTCAGAGTGTATACACTTTATGTTGATAGTCCACTTTAGGCTTTCTGCTAACTATTAGTTACTTTGCAACTACATGTCAACTAACTCTCATTAGAGTATTAGTAGACTATTTCGGTTAGGTGTTAGGATTTGATGTAGTAGAATAAGTTGACATCTACAGTAACTGCAAAGTTACTTATAATTAGTAGAATGTGAAATATTGTTTAGAAGTAAACACTTTTTTGTGTTTATATATCAGGCTTGTGCAAAATTCAGAATTTCAGAATTGGCCTCCATTCAATTAATGAATTGGAATTGAATTGAATTGAACTTCACTTAAAATATGTATATGAATTTCTTTGAATTTTGATTGAATTGCAATTCTGCGTCCTTTAATTCAAATTTGAATTGTAATTCTAGATCCTGTTTTTGACATCAATTCAAATTCAAGAATTGAATTGTAATTCTAGATCCTGTTTTTGACATCAATTTAAATTCAAGAATTTAATTGGAATTCAGGAGTCATTCTCAATTCAATTCTGAATTGTGCACAAGCCTGTATATATATATATATATATATATATATATATATATATATATATATATATATATATATATATATATATATATATATATTAATTTTTTTTTTTTTTTTTTTTTTTTTTTTTATATCAGAATATCTTTTTCATTAGCATAGCAATTCCTGTCTCTGCACTTTATCTCAGTAATATCTTGTCGACTACATTGTTATTATTTCATATTTACTTATATCTGAATAATGGCACATAGGCATTATCTATCAAATAGAGATATTACTTTTCCTGTACAGATAAATGATAGATAGACTGCTAAAGTGCAGTCATGATCTGTCAAGGTAAACGGATGCATAATTAATGGGTCTGATATTGATGAGATGCTTCTTTACTAAAGCAAGTAAATTGTAGATAGCCTATTGTTTATCCATCATTTAGAAGAAAAATTATGCTGTTTGGGATTATTACTATGATTAAGTGAAAGAAATAAAATATAACTGCACAGCGCAGCTGGTGTCTGATGGTTGTAGTGGGCACCAGCCAAAATTAGCCCCCAACAGACTGTGCCCGAGTGAGACAGCATGCTGGTTATTCAGATGCAGGCCTCCGGGTAAAATTGCACCGATGAAATACGTTGTGTATTCAAGGCATTGTTTTAACAGTGGGACCACCGTTCCACCGACTTTGAAATACTAAACTCAGACAGTTGGCGGATCCTGGTTAAGGTGAGGCGTAATTTGGGTCTTACTTGAAAATCCTCTGTTATCCTAAAAAAGTAGCCAATTTCCAGTTGCCTTCAAAAAGACAACAATGCCGGAGTTTCAGTTACAGAGCCGAGGTATTAGCTGAAATGGAGAGTGGAACATGATCCTCAGCTGTGTGCCTGTGTTTATTTAGCAATCCTGGGTAAGTCTGGCTGGAGGAGACAGACCATAAATGTCAGCGAGGGGGGACTGTGTTTTATCCTCTTTCATTGAGTGGATCCGCACATGGGATGGCATTCATTAGAGATTGTAATAGCTCAGTTTCAGTCTTTACGGGTCACCGCTCTGTGTCTTAGTCATGCTCTAAATGCACGTTTTACTTAAATTACAGCATGATATCATTTCTTATTTCTTGGTTCTTGGTGGCTGCACTCCCAGGACATTAATCTGGTTCCACTTTCACATATACAATTAGTCACCACTTGCCTTTAAATCCACATAGTGTACCTATATGATAGTCTTAGTGTTTCTTTGAAGTTACGCTTAAATTGCTGCATCAGATCTACTACTGTTACATTTATTTCAGTCTAACATGAACAGGAAATGGACAATTTCCTGCTGTATTATCTATGCATTCTTCCCAAATTCGTATAGCAGTTTTATTCGAGGACCTCAAATAAGAAGGAAACTGAAAATGGTGTTTGGCAGGGTATACGGTTACACGCATTCTGGATGTGTTTTGTTGTTTGTTATACAGTATTTACGCTGCATACAAGACCAACAAGTGGCAAACTTGTAGACCGAAGGAAACTTGTAATAATATACAGTCTGAACTAGGGCTTTCATATTATTCGATTTTCACAACATGATTATTTTGTCCAAAATAATTCATTATAATTATATTATTGTGATATCTATGGAAATAATAATAATAATAATGGCAGTGAATCAGAGTCAACATTTTGTAACCATAACTGTTCGAAAGTGTAAAAAAAAATCGAACTGTTGATCAGCACTTCCTGCAGACCGGGGTATCTTTTTTACTGAATCCAAAAAAAAGTTTTGGAGGTGCTTTCATCTGTCATCTTCTCTGACATGATTTTGTGCGGCAGTAGTAGATACACACTTGCTGCATCCAAAATCGCATACTTCCCTACTATATAGTTGGTGATAAACGGTATGTCACTCTGAATTCACAGTACTCATAAAAGAGTGGGCAAAAGTCTGAGATTTTGAAGTGCGCATACGATGTGAGATTCTGGACACGTTGCCATCCCATAATTTGTGAATGGCAGTAAAGTGATGCAACTGACGTTGGTAGCTCAAATGGTAGTGACAACATGGCGAATGTAGTACTTCCGGATTGCATTCATACTACACATATTTTTTTAGCATTTGCAAGGTAAGAACTTATTAATTCAAAATACCAACTCAAGACAGAATGCAATTTCGGACACAGCCACTGCGTCTGTCTTCCTTTTTCCATGTCATGACAGATATCAACCAAAATATATGTTGCAGATAGCTACTGGTGCAGGATTTTTTTTTTTTTTTTTACAGTATTAATTTATGTGTAGTATTAAAACGATATAAAAGTTTAAAAAAATCTGCAATGCTGGTATTTTGTGACACCCCTAGATTGAAGTCTTTCTACAAAATATGTACTTTCTCTTTGATTAGTCAAATAAACTGTCCGCAATCCAGTCCAAAATATAATTTAAAAGTTGACAGTGTTATTAAGGACATGGAACTGGTGTGTGTCGCCTCAACGTGGGTTTGTTGCACCTCACATGGAGATAAGCCTCGCTTTGGTTTAATGCGGGGAGCTGCTTCCTGTCTCCCCTCCTCAAGTAGGTCACAAATGGTCTCGCTGCAGACTCGGAGAATAATCCCATCTCCTCATAGTCTGGGGGATTGTGATGTGAGGAGAAAAAAAATCATTTTTTTCCACTGATGAGCTCTGAACACTGGATATTTTGTAGCGACAGTTTGAGGACTTTGTGATAGGTAATTCGTGCTTGTACGCAACAATTTGCATAATATGGTACAGAGAGAACATTTTTAAATAATTGCCTTGTTAACAGTGAGTTGAGTAAATGTAAGAAGTGTGCAAAGTGTACATTCTAGAGGGTCTGGAGTTGTAATACCATCATCCATATATTCATGCGGATATGGTGTAACAGTCAGTTTCCTCACTTAACACTGAACTGTAATTAAACTGCATAGGTTTGAGAAAATGTATTATATCACTGGACACATGTTTGTGTCATAGTTTCGGTCAGATTGTGTATAACCCTGGGGAGTCTTGTAATAGCCCTACATCCAGGTGGGTTTATTGATTAAAGCTGTACTGCACTTAGAAATATGTAAATCTGTGCTAATTAGATTTCATTCACTGAGAAGGCCAGTTTCTGAAATGTCATTTCCTGGGTAGCTTAATAAAAGACAGTCCTGCTGCTTGATCACAGAAAAATCATTTACAATTGGAGAAAGAGAGAGAGAGAGAGAGAGAGAGACAGCGGTAGAGAGAGGGAATGTTCTTTAAACAGGATTTTAAATCTGATCATCATTATCATAAGTCAGCAGTAGTCATTAGGGAGCATATAATATATCAAGAATGAGAGATTAATGGAGCTGGACCTGATAAATTCCTATTTTCTGACAAATCATTGGGTAGGGTTAGTCTAATACTCACATAATTAGCTTACACCGTTGAGGAGTGATTGATATTTGCTGTGTTGCTAGAAAAAAGAGAAAGCAAGCGGCAATTGCAAGGGACGTGCAGCAAAACGATTATCTATACACACTAGACACTACTGTTCAAATTTTTTGGATTTATTCATGGCTAAGCTGAATTTTTTAGCATCATTACTCCAGTCATCAGTGTCACATGATACATCAGAAATCATTGTAATATGCTGATTTGGTGCTCAATAAACATTTAATATTCATCAATGTTGAAATCAGTTGTGCTGCTTAATATTTTTATGGACTGGAAACCGTTATACTTTTTTTCAGGATTCTTTGGTAAATAGAAAGTTTGAAAAGAACGACATTCATTTTAATTAGAAATCTTATGTAACATCATAAGTACATCTACTGTCACTTTTGATTATATATAAATGTAACTATATTCCATTTATACCTTGCATATAGCAAATATGTGTTCTACAATTCACACACATATATATATGAATGTCTAACAAGTATTTATTTATTTTGACGTCATCATTTGGTCCTTAATGAATAAGGTATTTAGCTTTGGGCAGTAAAAACTAAGAAATAACACTGTTAATGTGGCTTTAGATAGAGAGCTGTTGAGTGTCATGGTCTGTCATGTGCTGAAGGACAACAGTAGGCCTATATATGGAGGGTTGTGTCAGGCTGTCTTATTCATACATTTTCCATATGTCTGCAGCTGACGATTGAAATTCCTCAGACCGAGTGACCCCAGAAAACTCCAGCTGGGACTGTTGTACATGTCATTTTATGGGAATTTATTGGTTGTGCACATTTCTAGTAACTTACTGCTCTCCTTCCATCTTTCCCTGACCCCCAAAATATCACATCAACAACTTTTTTTTTTTTTTTTTTTTTTTTTACAAAATATCTATCTTCCTGTGACTTTAGTATCACATGCAGTTTAACAGATGGCAGACAGTGGTAGCCTGTTTCCCAACAGAGCACACAGATAAAAACAGATTACGTAGGTAACATAAATACCTGTTGTTTTGATGCCAGGAACAAGACATGTTACTCACTATTCTGAACTTAAATAACATCTACAATGTTTTTCAACACTTATTCAATGGAAATGCTGAGAGACTGAATGGGAGATGCTTATGATGAAATAATCATGTGAACAATCTCAGAGTCCATTGATAAACCATCCGGCTGCATCAATACACTCTCCCAGCTGGCGTAATCTTTTTCACCTTTTAGCAAAATCCCTCTGCATGCCCCATGGTCCACACAAACACAGACATTGTAGTTAAAAGCCTTGAAGATCAGGAAGAAATCAGCTAGGCAGATAGAGTTTCTTTTTAAAGACCTGCCGGGATAGAAGTGTTACAATCAGCGGGAACAATCGCAAGAATATTCCGGGAACCTTCAATCCAAGGGGCAGGGTAACGGGCACGGCGGTCCATTTCATCCATCAGGGATGATGCGTGCTGGAAAAAGAGTTCTTTCTAAATTAGGTTAGGCCTCTCTCTAACCACAGCACATCTCCAGCCTCCTCTCTCAAACGCATCCATCTTGGGCTGGAGAGGTAATGTGTTCCTAAGTGAGTTAACCCACTACACAAATTTGATTTGGTCCTTAAACATTACATCACTCTTTATATCTCATTATTAATTAGCTGGGATTATGCTTCAGACGTTGTGTTTAGAGTGTCTCAAGGTTATCGGAAGAGGTCGTCTCAGCCCATGCCGCATTTCATTTCACGTGTTTAATTAATATATAGCAGACTTTTAAAAAGCCTGCCAATAATATATCTTTCATGAACCACATATGACCCTTTGGTCCTCTGCTCTGGTTCATGTTCCTGTGATGATCCATATCTCAGAGAAGTCAAAAGTGCAATGGTAATCTGTCGAAGACCACACTCGTCTGTCAATGTGTCACTGCCGCTGTTTCTGAGGTTCAGTTGTTATGTGAGAGATTAATTGGAACATTGTCTTGATAGTTTGATTTTAATTTTTTTTTTTCAAATGTAACATTTGTTTCGGTTTACATGCAAACCAATAACCTGGCACCAAATGAAAACCATGTTTAAAAGCCTTTTAAAAAAATCAGGTTGGTATGTAATAACAAAAATATTGTTGGTGACCAGCATAAGGTATGCTTTGCATGCTGGGACCAGCATGGGATGCTGGTTGCTGGTTTGCTGGTTACCAGTATGCGAAGCGGGAGTGCTGGTGGACCAGCAACACCAGCTCAGTTTTGCATGAGAACAGCATGACTATGTTGGTCCACCAGCTAGACCTGCTGTACCAGCTCTAGTTAGCATAAACCAGCCTGGACTAACATGAAATTCATGCTGGTTTATGCTTGATTTTTCATCAGAGTATTCTACTTATTGTGAGTTTGATATTAAAAACTAAAGTATAAAAAAAATAAAAATAATTGTCAGCGGGAAGCAGACTCAAATGCTCCTCTCATGTTAGCAGCTTCTACGACTCTACACATGAGAACACATGTTAATAAAGTCAGAGTGTATGATATATTTCACTCACTGTGGTTGGATGCACTTCAATTTGCAGTAAGTGTATTTTCATAAGTGTATCACACATGTGCACTTCAATAAGCTGAAAGAACACATGTTAATGTGTTTTCATGCTGGGGGAAATCGGGGTAATGGACAGAAATCTAGGCTATGTTGATTGGTTTATTCTTAAGCCGTTTATGACCTTAAGACCCCGATATATGCTGTATCGAAATCGTAGAACGAACTGGTGTGACGTTATTTTGCATTAAACAAAGCGAACTTTCCGAAAAAGCTTGCTCTGGCTGCTATACATCTTTGAACTACCATTGGTCCTTGGAGATTATGTATTAACTGCATATTCTTTCCCCTAAATCCCCTAAGGGTATTTGGGCATTTCATATTATTTATACATATTATTATTAATATTATTGTTATTATTTTAAGTGGTTATGTTTAGCTTTGGGATAGGCTTAATGCGTTTTTAAATATTTGAAGGAACTCTTAATACTAATACAATTAAGTAAGAGATAATCTACATCCAGCTGTTATCGCAGAAGGAACCCTTATTCTGCGATAACAACTAGCTGAATGTACATTATCCTGTTATTACATGGCTACTTGCCACATAAGTAAATAATTAGACATGAAATATTGATCTTGATCTGAGTCGAAATATGTTATTAGCTCTTTAAACGCAAAGCTTCAGCGGAGAAAGCAATTAGTAGTAAGCGGCAAGTTCAAACTGGACACATTTAAGGGATACGGCACAGTCATACCACTTATTACACGGTATTCACCACATAAATATTCATGGGGATAAGATTAATTGTTTTGAGATGAAACTGATTTAAAATGGTAGGCTCCCAAATATACACCCAGAATATTTTGTTGTACGAATATCTGAACATGCAATCTATCAAAATATCAACACGTGAATGTGGGTAGGTTTCATAAAACCATATAATCAGCAACATTCTGAGCAAAAAGCTGAGGAAATCACATTTCCGTCAAAGAATACGTCTGTATCGAATTACAATGAGCAAAACATAGATTGAGTCTATCAACACCCCCAAAGCTTTACAGTCCTTACCACTTCCTGGGTCGACATTTTATTCGGTATTGTTAGGCAGTTTTGCTGTTTATTGTTGATGATCGCATTATTTTTCATATGCATTTGCTTACAAATGAGATCGCTCGTTTCTGCTTCTTCTTTGCCTGTGGTTTGATCTGGAAATACTGTACTCGTTCAGGAGATGTGTAATGGCGTATAATAGTGAAAACACAGAAAGCCGTAAAATCTCGTCAATGGCAGGGAAGCGTTAAGCATTGTTTTTAGAATTTGCATGCAAACGCATTCATTGGGAGGTGACTTACATTCTTGATTTGAGCCACTGGTATCAAATTAAGTCACTAAGAGCACTTCGAAACTCTTAAACACAACCATTTTTCAGTCACATACAGTATGAAATGTTGTTGAGTCACTGTAAATGGAAACTTTTTTAACCTCGTGGTTGGAAACAGTTACTGTTGCCAAAAGTTCACTGTTAGATCCTCCACCCATCAAAGTTGTTTGAAAACAGACCATCACGATTTATTGCAGTTAGTGGAGGTTTACCTTGCTAAAGCAGAATGGTAATTACTGTCAACGCTTTTAGACAGGAAATATGATACTGGTCTCTTCACTTGTTTTATAGAGTCAGCATGGGCACTTTATATGTCCCTTGAACTCACTTGTTTTACCCAACACCCTAACGTCTGGCCTCAATATATTTGAAATGAGATCTGGAAGTCTTCAACCCTCCCTCAGCCCTCTTTCCTACTGTGTAGTGAACACCTGGGAGTTGCTCTGAGACATTGTACCCTCTCTCCCACCCCAAATTTTTAGTGCATTAATGGACCCTTTGTTTGCATGAGATTAGCTCCAGTCCACAGTCTATTAACTGGAAATGAAGCAATGTGTGATATAATTTATTTTAAAAATTTTCTTTTGTCAGTAACAGTCGTTTAAAGTGCCAATTAGCTGAAGTTGCTCACACCTTTTCTGTGTGGATTGAGCCAAACAAGCTTGCATAAATCAACATGTATTAATTCAATTAACTGAGTAAGAATAGGCAAGCAGGATTTTAAAATAATGTGAAATCTGAAACAAATAAAATTGCAACTAAAACCAAACCAATGCCTTGAAATATATACAAATAATCAGGTACCATTGTCCTATGTTTGAACTTAGTGATTTATAAATTACCAGCAAATTTCAAACATGTTACTTTAATTCACTAATGTGTGATAGTGTGAATACATAATGATTTTTATCTAAACTAGCACTAACAATACAATGCTATCCAGGGGCATTATGCATAAATGTGGGTTTCATTCGAAAGAATATGAATATGCATGTGAATTTGTAAGCCATACAGGTTTGGAAATGTTATGAGGGTAAATAATGACAGAAGTTTAATTTTGGGGTGAACCAAACATTCATTTAACCTTGCCAGTCAACAATGAAATCTTCCCCTGAAACAACCTCGGGTTAACTGACCTGCTCAAGGCTACAATGTCCAGCACGACTTGAGATCCTGGAGTTCAATTTAATGTAGCATAAACCTGCAGTCTGTTTTAAACACACCAGATTCTTAATGCATTGACAAGCAACATCGATCTACAGGAATTGTCATTCTTACAAGAAGAGAGAGAGAGAGAGAGAGAGAGAGAGAGAGAGAGAGAGAGAGAGGAGAGAGAGAGAGAGAGAGAGAGAGAGATTTTATAACACTTTAATTAAAACAATTAAAAACAATTAACAAACATACACTTTACTCAAGACATTTAGCAAAAATTAATTCACCATCTCTAACAGAGCACAACATTTCTTTGTAATTCCATACATTTTCAAAATCCTCTGTATTCTTCATAGTTTTATAAAACAAAAAATCAAATTTAATTCTAACTTTATCAAACTCTTGAACACTTGTACTACATCCCGAACAACTTCGCCATCTATTTTTTCTTTTCTTGTCAAATAAATAGCCGTTTTTCGCTTTTCCAATGACAAAATTAACAAGTTGCCCTTTTTTTCTCTTTTTTTTCCAAAACTTGAAACCAAAGATGAATCCAACCTTTGAAAATATTACTTTAAAATCCACAAACATGGAATTAAGCATCAAAAACAATTTTGTAAGCCTGTCACAATGTACAAAACAGTGAAAAATAGTTTCCCTCTGATCACAAAATGGACATTTGCTATCAATTGCTGAATTAATTATGCCTAACAAACGCATTTACAGCAACAATACCGTGCAGTATTCTCCACTGCAAATCCCCATTTGCTTTGGTCAATGGTGGCTTGTACAAACTTCTCCACACAGGTTTACAATTCATCTTCAACACCAAAATGAACAGCCCATGGCGTTTCAACCCGCACTTTCAATTTTTCCTTGTTTAACATTTTAACACATAATTCATACAAATTTTTTCCATTCACAGAGCAAAAGTTCAACCTTTCCAATCTTTTAGTCCCAAGTAAATGATGAGAGCTTTCCTCTTCATCAAACTTTGGTGAAATGTCCATGTTTGGAAAAATGTCAATTACTTCTGGTGCAGATCGTCCAGTGCCAAATTCTATAATTAAAAGCTTGTCTTCATCAGTCAGAGTTTTCTTTACATTGTCCACAAAACGATCCACCACTCTCTGTGACCGGAGTCCCAGACCATTTTGCCAGAGCATTCACGTTGTTAAAGTCATTTCCAACAACCTCCAGTAGTTGTCTTAAGGTGATCATTTTTGCTGTTACTAATAGTTTCATCATTCCAGGCATTGTTTGTCCAGCCACATCCAGTCTTGCACCTTTAACTAAAGGTTCTTCAAGAAGCCAATGAAGAGATGACATAGGCATAGTCCTAACAGTTCTTACTAATGACCATGCTTTTAGAACACTACAGTAGTATAAGGGAAGGCCTTTTATGTCTCCCGCTTCACAGTTAATCCAAAAAAGATTTTTTATTTAACCCCAAGCCTCCTACTTTTTCCAAATAAACTGTATTCCTGCTTCCCATACATTGCTTTGACCATACAACATTTTTTGAATAAACTGTAATCTAAACGCGTTTTGCGGCTTTCTAGATGCAGAAGACCTTGTCCACCAATCATCCCTTGTTAGAAATAACACACATTGTGGTACCCAGTGCATCTTCTTATTCCAAAAGAAATCAACCATTAAAGCCTGGATTCTTGACAGAAGACCTGCAGGTGGCTCAAGTACTGCCACACGGTGCCATAAAGTTGCTGCTACCAAATTGTTAATTATTAAGGAGCGTCCTCTATATGACATTTGTGGCAGTAGCCACTTCCATTTTTTAAGTCTTCCTTCAACCATCTCTATAACACCATCCCAATTTTTCCCCATAGTTTGATCATCACCCAAATGGACTCCCAAATATTTAACGCCCCCTGTAACCCATGACATTCCGCCTGGTAAATTAGGTTTTTCTTGAGTCCACCCACCTACTTCCAACGCAGTGCATTTAGACCAATTCACTTTTGCTGAAGATACTTTACCATAGCTCTCTACCACCCCTTTGATTTTTTCCACATCACTACTTCCCTTAACAGCTATAATTACATCATCTGCATAGGCAGATAAACAAAAACTCTGTTCTCTGGACAAAGACACTCCTTCTAAAAATACCTCTTAGTTTACATAAAAACGGCTCAATTGCTATTGAATACAACATTCCTGACATTGAACAACCCTGCCTAATTCCCCTTTTAACTTTCAAAGGGACACTCAGCCACCATTGACCTTCACTACACTTTCAATGTCACCATACAATACTCTAACCATTTCAATAAAAATAGGAGGAAACCCAAAAAAATCAAGCGCATTCCATAAATATTGGTGTTCAATTCGGTCAAAGGCCTTTTCTTGGTCTAATGAAACCATGCCAAATTTCAAACCTGTAATTTTTGCTATATCAAAAATATCTCTAATTAAACCAATGTTTTCTGTGATCGACCTGCCCGGTACACAGTACGACTGATCCGCATGTATGATTTGCTCCATTACTTTTTTCAACCTGTTGGCCAAAGTCTTCGATAAAATCTTAAAATCAACACAAAAGCAAGGACACGGGCCTCCAGTTTTTGATTTCTTTCAGATCTCCTTTCTTGGGTAAAAGGGTCAAAACTGCCCTCCTGCAGCTCAAAGGCAGCTGTCCTCTGGCAATGCTGTCACAGAAAAACTTCCAACAAGTCATTGCCCACCAAATCCCAGAAAGCTTTGTAGAAATCAACCGTTAGACCATCTAAACCTGGAGCCCGGCCGTTTTCCATGCCCATTTAAAGCTGTACGCACTTCTCCCAGAGTTAGTTGGCTCACCAACTTTTCTTTTGCCTCCTCCTGCACTTGAGGTAGACCTCCGAGAAAATCTTGTACTAGCTCTTGGTCCTCGGTGTACTCACATTTGAACAAGTCCTTGTAAAAGTCAGCAGCCCTCCTGCGCACATCAGCAGTTTCAGTGAGCTCTTGCCCATCGGCTGACCGAAGACAATGAATGATTCTGCTTTGGCCATTTTTCTTTTCCAGGCTGAAAAAAAACTTGGAAGGAGCATCCATTTCAGAAAAATTCTGAAACCGAGACCTGATCAATGCCCCCTGTGCTTTACTACCGAGCAGATCTCTCAATTCCGCTTTTTTTCCAATGAGAGCATTCACTTGATTTCCTGTAGAATCACATAAATTTTGAAGCTCTAAAATATCATTTTCCAAAACTACAATTTTTTTAGACGTATTCTGGGTGACATTGAAATTGTATTGTACACATAGTTGTTGTATTTGTTTTCTTTCCCAAATCCCACCACTGTTGTACACTTGAAAACATAGCCTTTTTATCCTTCCATTCCTTCCAAAAAAAACCAAAACAATTTTTAAAATGCAAATCTTGCAACAAAGCACTATTAAAAATCCAATATGCACTTTTTACTTTCAAACACTTTATGAATACACTTGCTACCACCATGGAATGGTCAGAAAAACACACAGGACTAATACAACATGTTTTTACAATTTGTACTTGATGTTTAAAGCAATACAACTTATCCAGTCTTGCCATTGAAACTACACTTTCCCTTATTTGTACCCATGTGTATTGTTTCGTTTTACTGTTCAAGTTTCTCCACACATCTACTAAATCATTAGTTTCAATAAAACGATTCAACGACAACCTGGAAGCTGTATGAGGCTCTAGATGGTTTCTATCTATATCCATCGCGAGTACAATTAAAATCCCCTGCAATCAGGAGATAATGGTCAGGATCACAATTCTGTACAGTGTTTAACAATGTTTCTAAAAACAGCATTCTCTCAGCTGCCATAACTGGAGCATACACATTAATAAAAACAAATGTTACAACATCAAATTTTGCCTTAACTTTTAAAAGTCTTCCTTCCACAATTTCTTCCACCTCATACGAGATTGGCAAACATTTTTTTGCAAAGAAAACTCCTACACCAGCACTTGTACTTTTTTTGTGACTAAAAATAGCCATACCCTCCCATTCTCTTTTCCAATTTACTTCATTTATTATGTCACTATGGGTTCTTGAGCAAAAAATATATCTATATGTTTCATTTTCATTAATTGAAACAATTGACTCCTTTTCTTAATATCTCTTGCTCCATTCAGATTTAAGGTCGCAAACTTCAAATCAATTATAAATAAAATGTAAAGAAATCCAATCATAAATTGCAAAAAAACAAACAGAAACAACAACCAGTAAAAGTTTTTTGTTTTCATTTCAGTTAAATTTGATCTACACGCCAATTTTTGTACAATCTTTTTCAATCTGTGGAAATCTCGATTTGATAGTCCTCCTTCCCCCCTTTCTCTCATTAAGAAGCGTGCCGACTCAATGAAAATTTTACGATCCGGAAAAAAATTATCTATCACCACATTTCGTTTGCCTTTTGTTATGTTCAAAAATCGTTGTACCTTTTCAAGACTGTACCCACTAGGCTCTTGGCTCTCATTCAGAGACATCATAGTATCTGAGGGCTCTACCTCACAAGAACTGACCACAGAAGCATCCGTAGAGGAGTCATCAGAAGTGTCCTCTGAACTATCTTCCCCATCTTTCATTGACTCTTGGCTATTCCTTACTTGTTTTTTAATTTTTGAACCTCCTTCATTTTGTCTGGACTTCCTTTTCACAACAGGGATTTTAAATACTAATCCCTCCTCCTCCATCATTATTTTTTCCTCACTTATTGTAGCTTCTATCACGTCTTTTATCATTTCACCATCCTGTACCTTTGGATCAATCTCATTACCCTCAGTACTTTTTTCTTTTTCAGTGTTTGCACTTTCACTAGACTGTTGTGTACCTAAGGTTGGCTCTGCTTCCTTTTCAGCCTGAATCACATTTTGTTTATTTACATCACTTTGGGGAGCATTGTTTTGCTCTGGGCAAAAACGAACTTGATGTCCTACCCCCCCACACCTGAAACACTTCATCGTCTCAGTTGTGGCAAAAATCACATAGTCAAATCCCTCTACTTTAAACTTCAGCGCTAAATTCAATTCTTCTGCATCCCCCTTCAGAATCATGAAAAGTTGTCTGCGAAAGGACACGACATGTTTCAAAAGTGGGGATTTGCAACCCAGTGGAATCTTTTTTACTGCCGAAACTATCTGCCCGTGTCTTGCCAATTCACGCTCTAAAATCTCGTCACTAATAAACGGCGGTGCGTTTGAAATCACAACTTTTTTTGCCGGATTAACAAGCGGGAAAATTTCAATATGTTCGTCTTTGATTACAATCCTTGTTCAACAACTTGATTCACTTTTTCAATTGACTCCAAAAACAATACAATAGCACTGTTCATTCTTGACGCCGACTTAATGCAACTATGCCCAATAACCTCTCCAACTGCGAGGCTACATTCCCTCAACGGAGCATTCCACTGTGACCGGTACCTTAACGCCATGCCGGCGCGTCAACTGATCAAACGTCATTTTCTCCTAAAAAACGCCACAGCGGCCAGAAAAAACGGCCGCTGTAACTTCCACACACCCCACTACCTGTGCTTTTCTAAATCACCAACAAAAAACTATATAAACATCAAAAGAGAAAAGATAGAGCAAAGATCGCAAACACTCACCAAACACTCTCAGACACACGCTCACTCACCCGCACCAGTCGCGCATGCGCACAGAGAGAGAGAGAGAGAGAGAGAGAGAGAGAGAGAGAGAGAGAGAGAGAGAGAGAGAGAGAGAGAGAGAGAGAGAGAGAGAGAGAGAGAGAGAGAGAGAGAGAGAGAGAGAGAGAGAGAGAGAGAGAGAGAGAGAGAGAGAGAGAGAGATGAGAGAGAGAGGAGAGAGAGAGAGAGAGAGAGAGAGAGATACACCAACACCAAATATTCTGTGCTTTCACAATGAAATTTTCATTAAAAACTACTTTTTCTCTGAATCAATAATTTTCAATATTGAAAAAGGCTGAAAATGACATCCTGGTGGCTTAGGGGCTTTTAGCAACTCTCCGCTGTGCTGACAGAAACTGTACAATGATGCAATTTCAGATAAAATAGGTGCTCATCAACTTCCCAGGAGACAGTGTGACAGACAGACCATGACACATAAACTGCAGTAAATAAAATTTCTAACTCAGTTTCTCGCATGGCACTCATTCCAAACCTATGCTGCCTATGCAATTTATTAAGCAAATCCTCTTGTATTTACTCTGAAAAGGCCCATGTGACCAGTGTCTGGTCATATGTCAGGATTTTCATATCAATATGGTTGTTAAACCTGATTCGTTGCTGTAAACTTTCGTCCCTTAAAGCATTCAGAGGGGTGATTATTAAATATTAGAAATATCATGGCAAGTGAAACAAGAGAGCACATAAACCTGGCTATTCAAGTGTATTAATGATGCTGTTATGAGAGAGAGAGAGAAAGAGAGAGAGAGAGAGAGAGAGAGAGAGAGAGAGAGAGAGAGAGAGAGAGAGGAGAGAGAGAGAGAGAGAGGAGAGAGAGAGAGAGAGAGAGAGAGAGAGATAGAGAGATAGAGAGAGAGAGAGAGAGAGCGAGGAGCGAGAGCGAGAGACTGAATAAATACCTTTCCAGTACCTATTCAATGCACCAGTTCCAGGAATGAACATGAAACTGTGAATTTTTTTCTCATAATGTTATTTACCCCTAAGACTCCGTAATCTGTTTACATGGCTTTTAACTCAGTGCCTTTGGAAAGTGCTGTTTTAGTACACTCACTGGGAGTTTATCTCTACCTCACCACTATGAATATATTTATTTATAAAAGTGTGCTTGTGAATCTCACTGCTCTTGCCCTGTTTCTGGGAAACAAAAGAAACCACAAACCAGTCTTTTTATTTTATTTTATTTTTTATGTAGCCGTGCTGCATCAGTGTAAAAAAAATCAGACCCATGATAAAACATTATGCAAGTCCATGCAAGAGTTGATATATAATCATGTTGTCACGAACATTCAGTTATTTTGATCTTGGACTTTTAGTTTGTTTTCTCAGTCACATGTTTTCCTTTGCCTTAGTTTCCCGCCAATCATTAGTTTCTATGGACACTGATTAATCATCACAGCTGTTGATCATTTAGTTCATTAACTCTTGTCTATTTAAGTTTCTCGCTTTTTTATCACTCATTGTCTGGTCGCATTTACGCATAGCGGTTAGTTTCATATCCTTATCTTGTTTGTATTAACTTCTGTGTGGACTATTAAATGCGTTATACCTGATCTTCATTTTCATTGTGTGTTCTTTGCAACCGTTGGTGTCACATGTACAAACTGACGGCGAAGTAATTAGGCCATATTTGAATTAAATGAAAATTGTGTAATTATTATTTAATTAACAATAATTAATTATTTCTAAACTTCTATTCAGTCATTACTGCTGGAAAAACTGAAATCAAGAACATTGACTGGATATTTATTTTTAAACCTGTATTGTTTTTTTTCCTCTGTTGGTGTAGAACAGAACATCAATGTATTGCTAAAAATTCTGAGAAATTAAAAAATAACTAGAATAGGAGAGTTTGTCAAGACACACTCTGAAAATAGGCTACTTAAATGACAGGGAAGCTAGTCTGAAGGTTATATACGCCTTAAGCTATGTAATTTGAATGCTGGGAAGTTTTTATGTGATTTAAAGATTGAAGGTTATTTACTGTAATTTATATACAGTATGTTTCATTGAGTGGTTCCTATGTTACTAGGAGGTCGCTGATCAGTTACTCTGGTGTTATGGGTGCTTACAAGGCGTTTAAGAGGCAGTGAATGGTTGTTAGGTAGTTGTTAATGTGTTTTAGGAGGTTGCTATGAAGTTGCCAGGTAGGGAGCTACAGTAATTGCTGAAGTGTGTGTGCGTAGGACATTGCTAGGCAGTGAGTGGTGTCTTGGCTACTAGAAAGTTGCCAGGCAGGGAGTAGATTCTAGTTAGTTGCTAAGATGTTTCAGGTGGTTACTATGAAGTTTCCTGCCAATGAGAGGTTGCTAGGTAGTTACAAGGGTGTTTTTGGTGGTTGCTAGGAAGTTGCCAAAGCTGTGAATGATTCCTAGGTAGTTGCAAATGTGTTTTAGGGGGTTACTAGGAAGTTTCCAGGCAATACGAGGTTGCTAGGTCATTGCTAAGGTGTTTTTTTGGGTGGTTGCTAGAAAGTTGCCAGGCAAAGAGTGGTTACTATGTTACTATGATGTTACTCGGATGTGATTGGTTGCTAAGCAGTTGCTAAGGTGTTTTGAGAGGTTATGATGTCGACAGGCCAGTGAGTGTTTGTTAGTTGCTAATGTGTTCAGCTGGTTACTAAGAAGTATCCAAACAATGAGAGGTTGCTAGGGTGTTTTGGGTAGTTGCTATAAGTTGCTAGGCCGTGAATGATTCCTAGGTAGTTGCTAAGGTGTTTCAGGAAGTTGTTTGGAAGTTGTTTCACAGACATACTTAATCCTATCTGAATGCCATTTCTGTGCTTTTCTCACACAACCTCAGTAAAAATTCCAGGGCAAATTACCTTCTGTTTTTCGGCAAACTCAGCGGTCCCCTGAGAAATCTAATCCCGTCCAAATGCTAATGTCTGTGATTGCTGATGTTGTATTATCCTAATGCTTCTGTGTTGTTTTGACCTACCTGAGCTACCATTTGTGCACCAGTCTTTTCCATACTTTCATTTCAACACGAATGTATCAGATGAAAATGTTAATTCTAAAATTAATAAATAGAGCCACATCGTGTAAACTGTGAAGACTGCCCATTTTATAAGCTCACGTCTAGAAAACACACACTCCCACTTCTGTAATAAACATGGAGATGTTAGTTCCATCCGAATCGGTACATGAAATCACAGACGTCGGGTGGATAAGAATTGTAACTCAAACTACATTTGGAATACTAGTCCCATCCGAATAGGGCTAAAGAGTTACATAGGCCTATAGAAATATTGGTCTTAACCCACATTTGAACAATAGCAGTGTGTCGTCTTTGTCAAGTGAACATAATAAACAATCACAAAACGTTCCCATGGCTCATTCTCTCTGATTACACCCCCTCTGTCTCTTTACCCTCTTTTCTATTCCCCCACCCCCTCCATCTTCTGGTCACATGACTGTCAATGCCTTGTTTGTTCTCTTCCGAAAATTCTGTGATTAAATGTATCAGCTTAGCCAAACTCTCTCTTCTTTTTTCTGGGGAGAGAAAAATCTGAAACTCTTTTAACCAGTTAACAAAACAACATCTCAGCAAAACTCAACCTTAAAGAGTGGCTGAAGACAGCCTACAAAGAAAACAACAACAAAACATACAACACAAAATAAAGCACATCTCAGTCAACCCACTTAATTAAAAAAACAAACTAAACCAAACTAACCTGTTTTTAGCTATTAACGTGTCTAGGCATTCTGATTTTGTATTGTGTTCAATGGCCCACGCATGGATTCAAGGACATGTGGTCTTAATTAGAAGCGCCAAATTGATCTAAGATGGAGGCAATAAAAAACACATTCTTCCAACATTTAATGTTTTTTTTTTTTCTTCTGTTTTCAGTTTTAAAATGAGAATTGGAGATTAGGGGTTTCCTGTGACCCTCCCCAACCCACTTGATGAATGAATGAAAGAAGCGATGGAGACAGTTCACCTTCTCTGTGCCGTGTTTCAAGGAGACTTTTGATGATTGTTGTCAACTACAGCTAACCAGATTAAATGACAGCCTGGGTATCAAAGTTAGCTTTTCCCCTTTCCAGGGTTCTTGTTTCCCCTTTCTTGCATTATGATTAAGGCTTGCTGATGATGAAGCTGTTGGGAGAGGCTTCCTAGGGCAATGGCAGACGTGCATGGCGAGAGCTTCACTGTCACTCCATCATTGTTTGACAGAAGCGTGACTGGAGTGTGGGCGAGCCCCCGAAAACACACTCACAAAAACACTCACCAGCCACCTTGAGGTCTCCAGCCTGCTGAAAAACTACCAGTCCTTTTGATTTTTTTTTTAAGATGACACTTTCCCAATGATGACACACAGCCAAAAGTATATGGACATGTCCTTCTAATTAATGCGTTTGACTAGGCCCTTCATTCCATTGAAGACTAAACGTAATGCTACTTCATAGAATTACATTTTAGAGCTGTTTTCAAACCTTTTGATGGCAAATCCCTCTTTAATAAAAGCTATATGTTGTTAATCAAATTTAACTTGATTATACATTTAGGCAACACTTTAATTTGATGGTCCCTTTTGAACATTGTTCAAAACTGCATGTCAACTAACCCTTATTAGAGTATTAGTAGACTGTCTGCTTAATATCCGCTAACTTTATCTTGATGCTCCTCAACAGACATTCTACTGACTATAAGTACCTTTGTAACTACGTGTCAACTTTTTCTAACCCTAACCCTGCCAGTCTTTATTCTAACCCTAACCATACCAGTCTTTATTCTAACCCTAACCTTACCAGTCTAATACTCTACTAACACTCTAATGAGAGTTAGTTGACATGTAGGTGCAATGTCACTTATAGGCAACATAATGTGTTAAAGGGACCATCAAAATAAAGTGAAAATGTATAAATGTATTGGAATCTGCTTGGCTGAGAGGCCTTCTAGGAGCAAAGCACTGTTTGTATCACTCCACTTGTCTTTCTAGACTGTCAGCAAAACCCACCATCATCTTTAAAATACTACTGTTGTTGTGCAACATAATCTAGCTTCAGGAGATTTTCAGGCAAGAATATAGTTGTTTAAACTACAAATCTGTGGTTTATTTATAAAGATATAAATAAAGACAACTATTTGAAAATTTTCTCCGACGTCTTCGGATTTGTGAGATCCAGGCGATTGCCGGACAGTCAGCGCTTATGTACACCCCGCGAGAACAGCCTTATCTCGGCAAGTCCCTTCTGACATTTGCTGCTGGCTTTGATGTCTCTGTAGTGGTTAGATATAATTTGTTATGTGTATATCTAACGTGCAATCGTTGGTCTCATGAATCTATTATTTGTTCCCGGGGAAATTGTTTTGATGAGGGCAATATGACTCTATATCAGCCCTATTTTTTTCTATTTCTATGGCCACATCACAGCCATGCTGATATAGCATGGCATATCACACTCCTGCTCATGTGATATAAGTTCATTAATATAACATTTACATTATTATAAAAAAACATTTTTAATTATATTTAATTCGTTTTTTTACAGGCTTACTGAAATCCCCACAGATCCATGTTTCCAACATATAGCGAAAGTCTTCCCAGAATACCGGAAGATGTTAATAACAATTAACTTATTAATGACCCCTATTAATAACAATTGATTTGAAATTAAATGTTCAACAACACATGCTGTTTTGGTGTCCACGTGCGTTTGGCCATATAGCTTTGACAAGGAGCTCTAATCTCATTGCCAATGATTAGATTGATCAAATAAGTAAGAGGCAATGGTCCTCTAAGGGACAGCTTCTCCTTCATCAATGAACCCAATCCCTCACTGTGTTTAATGCCTCAGTTAGGAGCATGCATCCATCCATCTATCTATCTATCTATCTATCTATCTATCTATCTATCTATCTATCTATCTATCTATCTATCTATCTATCTATCTATCTATCTGATTTATAGATTTATCAGTTTTTTTTTCATGCTCTCATAACTGCTCTGGGAAATGCAAACATTCTTGCTTCTCTGACCCTTCCAGACCTGATCTGAACTAGTGCTCCATTGCCCGTGGGAACTATGGCCTTGCTGAGGGCACTGGATGACACTGAGGGGACATCTGGTTAATGGGCATGTCCTTGTGCCGGCTGGCAGATTCTTTATATATATATATATATATATTTATTTATTTTTTGCCATGCTCGCTGCAGTTTGTGTTCTCACACAGTTTATGGTAAATAGGCCACAGGGAAAACGGGCGGGGGGATTTTTAAACCCCCAACATGCCATACTTAATTTTCCAAAGGCTGATCCTGACAGAGTGATAATCAAGCGTTGCAGTGATTGGAAATATTTCAGCCCGCAGTAGCATTTTAATGCAAACGGCTTTAATTTGCACCGATAGGGGCTGTAATTGGATTTTGATTGGACATTAATGAAGATGCACACCCTCTGCGACGGACACAGGCAGTCATCTGTTTTTAGGGATGCTCACAGACACTAACAGAACACCCATACTTCCCGGAACAAGTTTTAAATTGCCTATGCAGCAATACATAGTCAGCTATTAAACATTATAAAAACTTAGACCCCATAGACGCCAAAACGACGAGGCTAGAATTATAAGTTTCACGGTTTTGTGTTGTGTTTAGTATTATGATTGCTCTCATTAAATAGACCGGGGCTTTTGCTCTTTAAGTAATACCCGTCTATTCATTTGTGGGATTTTGCTTCTAGATATTTTGCTTGTGTAAACATCTGAATCTGACATATCTGAGGGATTAATTAAGAAATATGGACATCTTGTTAATGAATCAGTTCCAGGAATAAATTGGTAGAGCTTTCAGATTATGTTATGATTAGTTTTTTTTTCTTTTTTTTTTTCTTCAAACTGGCTAAGCTGTTCAGGCTAAGTTGTATAAAACGAGGTCAGATGTGATGATGATAGGGTGATCATGTGTGTGTGTGTGTGTGTGTGTGTGTGTGTGTGTGTGTGTGTGTGTGTGTGTGTGCGAGAGAGAGAGGGTGACTTTTTCTCTGCTCTTCTAAATGTAGAGGAATGTTAATGAGAAGCAGGCCGTGGTGAAATGCTCCACTCGTCTCATGCTGCTCTCTTTTGAGCTTTGCCCTTGTCGCTGTCCCCTATTCATTTATCTCTCTCTTATTCCCACATGAAGCCTTATGCCTGCCTGACCACAACCAGACTACCGTCACAGCAGTCTGCTTTCACTCACTTTTTCTTTCTCTTGTTGCATCTACATCTGCATTTTACCCATGTGTCTAGGTTTTCTTTTGATGTGTATGACTTGATTACTCATATACCTTATTTTTCCAGTAACTTAGTGTTTATTAGTTACTGTCACTTGGGTAATGCTTTTTTAGGCTTGGGCTTGATTAGTGGTGTAAGTATATAGTTCTAAACACAAGAGAGTTGTAACTAGTTTTAAATCGGATGAAACAGTCTCAACATTCCCAATAAGACTGATGAGGAAAACAACAGAGACATTGTGCCATGGACAAAGTTAGGAGACTCCAAATACCCTATTCACCACCCTTACAAACATTTACCTTGAATGTACTGTAGTACTTTACCATGGTTTGGGCAGAAATGTGGAATATTTATATTGAATACTATGTTATAATGTTATAGTCATTTATATTGCATTAGATGTATTAGGTGGCTACAGGAATATACGGTATATTTAATTTTTGTTATGGAATTATGGTAGTTTCTTTGTGAAGGTGTGTGTGTGTGTGTGTGTGTGTGTGTGTGTGTGTGTGTGTGTGTGTGTGTGTGTGTGTGTGTAGGCATTTTTTTTATACAGTGGTAGTGAGTGAGTAGCCATGCATGGTTTTACCTGTGGTTACCAAGTCTCACTGTCAGAATATTTTCATTAAAGCCTATAATATTTATAAATAAAATAAGTCTTACCGATAGCTAAGAAAAAATGTACACCGCTTTAAATTAGTTATTTATTATGGTCTTATAAATCATCATATTGTTGGCAGTGGTGGAGGAAGTACTCAAGTTTAGTACTTAAGTAAAAGTACAATTACCCTGCAAAATATATACTTAAGTAAAAGTAATTACTACATCAACATCTTACTTAAGTAAAAGTCAGAAGTACATACTTTTAAATTTACTTTAAAGTATTTTTTTAAGTAAAAGTACAAGTTGTCTCGATGTCTGGGCTGTTCAATCGTAATAATCACAAACAATTTCTATTATGTACTGGAAAGGGTTGTTGTGCAAGCTCTCTGCAATACTGACACACTCTAAAAATCTGGTTATTTACTTATTACTCATTAAATATTAATTTAGCTAAGCCAATTATGACATACAATTTATTTTATTTTTTACTATACTATTAAGAGCTGTAAAAAAAAACCTCAAAAGCACACAGGTGAGTGTTATTCTGAACACTTTCATCAAATTTGTATGACCAGTTTATTCTGCTCAACAACAGTTGCTTTAGTCCTTTACCTTGGCCTGCATGGGGAAAATGTAGCTAAAACTGCATTTGAGGCTTATACTCCATTGATTACAGAAAATCCAAAAGCATTAGGCTAATAATGTATAATAGGGGTGTAACGGTATGCAAAAATCACGGTTCGGTACGTACCTCGGTTTTAAAGTCACGGTTCGGTTCATTTTCGGTACAGTACGGGAAAGAAATGCAAAACATTAAACTGCTGGTTGTTTACTATAAACTTTTTTTTAACAATTTGTTTACATTTTTTTAAACACACTTTTTAATTAAATATAATAAATAAAAAAGAATAATAAATAAAATACTGCTGCAAAGTTCTCCACTAAATAAAATACTCTCAAACCAATATTGGCCATGACACTAGCGAGAGGAGAGAGAGAAAAAAATGCCCGACAGGCATAAAGATATTTATGTCCGAGCCCGACCCGAAACCGACAGTTAAAATCCCATTTTTGTTCCTCATACTAATGACACGCGTACGTTTGTTTGTGTGGAAAGCCTGCTTTTATTAAGCAACTGAAAGGCATTTGGAAATGTCAACAGATGATCGCATCAGCGCGCGCACGGAGCAACAAGCGCTCTAAACACAGGCGCGTGTTTCGTTGTCACAGCAACATAAACAAATTTCCGCACACAGGAAGACAGATGTTATGGTCATATTTTGCATGTATTTTAATCACAAAAACGAACGTTTGCATCAAGTGAAAGCATCAGGCACATTGGCTACCAACATAATAAGCTGTTTTAAGTGTAAAATGTTCAATGCCTTATCGCGCTGATGTGACCGAGCCCGACCCGAAGCTGAACATATCTAAATATTTGTCCGAACCCGGCCCGTACAGTTGTACAGTGCGCGCTCAAGTGCAACGCGGAGACTTCCGACACTTAATGTTCGTGTGGAAACTCGGAATATGTTCCGCACACAACTAGCCTAATTCACGTGAAAGATTGCACTCATGTGCACCGCACCGAAAGTCCTATACCGAAACGGTCCGGTCCGAATACATACCGTTACACCCCTAATGTATAACACATTAGAATGAGACAAAAATAAGCACCAAACTAAATTTGACAAGGGTGAGGTGAGTGCTTCTCTTAAAACATGCAAGCAATGTGTTGTGTTGTTTCAAAACGCGCGCTGAGCGCGTGATTTCTTTGACCAATCAGATCTCCGATCTGTTTCAACGTGCATTGGCCAGCAACGCCAAAACGTCAGTCGACCAAAAACATTTTATGCAAGAGATTCGGAAGGATGTAACGACACGCATTTTAATAATGTAGTGGAGTAAAAGTACAGATAATTGCTGAAAAATCTACTTGAGTAAAAGTAAAAGTATGCATTATTTTTTTTACTTAAGTAAAGTATAGATACGTAAAAATTTACTTAAGTACAGTAACGAAGTACAAATACTTCGTTACATTCCACCACTGATTGTTGGGTACCACATTTCCAAGTACATACAATACTTTTTTTTCTAGGTTTACTTTAGCTTATTTATTGATATTGTTATGTTTCCAATAAATAAGCTAAACCCACCGGCCCACCTCAACTTTTCGATTTAACAATCCGGCCCTCGTATGAAGCTTGTTGAATAGCCCTGTTGTAGGGTCAAAACCTAAAAAATGTCTTGCAACAAACATATGTACATGTGGTAGAAACTGAGTATTTGACTCTGGACTGTTAAATTATTAAAAATGAATGTACCTTATGCACTTCAGTGAGGGTTATTATGACATTGCCATTGCAACCATTGTAACGTAATGGTGATTTTATGTCATCGCTGGCTCACTGTTTGCATTTACAATTCACCTCATTAAGTGTGAGACATTCTTTAATCCTGTGACACCAAAACCTGAACTTTTAAGCTATTTATTTTAGTAATGTTAGCCAGATGACCTTCTGTCTAATCCCTGGATTAGTGTGCAGTCGTCTGGTGTTGACATTGATCTGTTTTCTTCCGCGCCAGAAATGGTTAAATGATATGCCTTCGTGAGAGAGTGGTCTCCAGTCAGAGCAGACTCTAATAGAAGCAAATACTGCTTTTATCCCAAAGATTGCTGTGCAGCTGCAAACAATTAGGATCTCAAGGAGGACAGGCAGATTACATTTGCATTTGTATAGCTTGTGTCTGTGGCAAATGTCACTATATAGCCGGCTCTAAAACTTGCTCATTATTTGGAGAGGAGATGGGCACACACCTCCATTAAATGCTAATGCTGGAAATATGATCCACAAATTTGTTTTTTAAGTGTAGAGGATCATCAGAAACTGAAATCGGGTCATCCAATTTGAAGTTTGCTGAGAAATGCACATAAATAATATGCATAGAGTAAAGGCTTCTTGCCAATGAAATCTTCCCACAATTGCATACCTCAGAAAAAACAGCAGTGGATTACAGTGTGCAACACACTATTTTGGAGGAAGTTCTAGATAATCATGAACATAATTGTGGTTCTTAATACTTTTAACAAAGGTTCATTGAGAACTTTTCACTTCATTACAGTAGTATCCACCAACATGTCTGAGCTGATCTGTTTATGTAGTCTACTGAGAACTGTATCACAAAAGCAAAATAACTCGTCTTGTCTTTTTCGTAGGGTTTCCATTAATGAATGGGACATTTGGATGTGCCTCCTTACATGCATACAAACAAAGTGATTTATTATGCCTGAAAGTGGTTTTGTAAATGTGTGTGCAAATTAAAGCCCTGAAAAGCAGGTATTAATCTGATTTGTTTGTGTGCATTATACTATATGCTCTCAGCCTCTCACTGTGGCAAAATTATGACAGAAGAACATTGACAATCTCAATTCTGGGCTGCTGACATGCATTATTTGTGATTCAGAAATTGGTTTGTTGTGCAGAACACAAAATCATAACTGAACTTAATATATTGTTGTATAAACATAGCATACTATACATATTAGCTCAAACAATACAACAATGCAACTGGTGTATTTTAGTTAAATGAATAACTATTTGTAGAGATGCCTCTGTTACTAGTTACTAGTGGCCGTTACCATCTCAGTGTTTGTTGTGTAGGCCTATACCTTACCAAAAGTTTGGGGTCAGTTTATTTATCTTTTTTTAATAAATACTTGTATTCAGCATGGATGCATTGAATATATAACCAGTTACCAGTACAACTGTTTTAACCCTTTATAGGGCACTCATTGAAATACTTGGAAATTCTAAATTTCAAACATAGAGTGTTATTGGAGGATATTATAAGACTTCTAAACATTTGTGAGTTTTTAAAAAAATATATTTTTTTAGGTTGGAAATCAAGGGCAATGAAGTAACCATATATGGTTCCTCGCCAGTCTAGGGTAATGTTTTTCCCTTAAAAAGTGTATATATAAAAATATAATAAAAACACATAAACTTGTTACAAACATAAAAATATTTATTTAGGAACATTTTAAATGATTATTAGGAACATTTTAAATTAAATTATTATTAGGAACATTTTAAATTATTATTAGGAACATTTTAAAATTATTATTAGGAACAATTTTTTTTCCCAAGTCCAGCGAATTAGGCCACTGCTTCGTAGGTGGGAGGAAGTCAGGGTCTGCCACATCATCATCTTCCTCCTCAGAGCCCTCATCATCACTGATGCTGGGGTGGGCTGGCACAACTGTCCCCCTCTTGCCGTAAAAGATTCGCGTAGATAGCTGCAAAGAACAGAGAGTACATTTTTGAGTCAATATCAAGCCCAGTTTGAGTTATTTGTTGAGTAACAGTGAAGTGCAGATCTACTGAAATATAAATAATAAGAAAAAGAAGTGAGTAACATTGGACTGGTCAGTCATAACACTTAAGTGCTACAAATATAAATCCTTTGAAATATTACTCAAATTATTAAAAATGTTTATTTTAATACATTAACATAATTTGAAACCAAATTAATGAATAGGGTATTCATTCATGGTTTGTGCTCCTAAGAACATCTAATATGATTCATGTTTTATAAATGCACATTTGTGCATTTAAAAATGTTATAAATAAATGTATACATTTATAAAAGATCTGTACTACTGATCTTTGGTATGGTCAAGTACTGGTGGTACCACTTATTTTAGCAGTAATAAGTCTCACAGTAAAAAAAAAACTGATAAAAACTGTTTCAAGGGCATAAAACTTACACATAAAGTGTAAATATATAATAAGAAGTGCAAAATATCATTATAAGTATTAAAAACTGTTATAAAGGTCATAAAACTGACCAAAACCACACATATTTCAATATCTATGGCTTGAAAATGTCTATAAATGTGTTACGTTTCCCACTGGATCACTTTATAATGTTATTCAAACCTGTGATAACATCCAATGCACTAGTAAATACTATTGTCCTACGTTATAATCATAGACTGTGGTTATAATGCATTATTTGTAGAAAAAATACTTTTCTATACGTATAGGGCGTATGTCTAAATATGGACTTGCGCTAATCTTACTTGAACAGGGCGTATGATCAAATATGGTCTCACCATTTTTCATGCCACAAATGTCACTACTTTCAAGAAATCTATGCAAACAACACCTATCTCAACATGCTGCACAACTATTCAACCATAGAATGTGTGAGTTTCATCAACTTACCATTTTTTTTTTTAAGTTATTAGCGCTGATGTGGGAGTAGGTTGTAGCGCATAATCTCACTTTCCAATATCCGGAACAACATTGAAGTTTGACATGCTCCGCACAACTTCTGATTGGTCAGATGCCATCATGTGACTATCAGTGATGTAGCCTGATCTTCGCTGATTGGCTAGGAGAAATCTATGCGCTCATATGACAATGCAAACAGGCAGGGGAGATTCAGTTTGCATGCGCGATTAAGTTACCAAATATGGTTCCTCGCCCGATAAAGGGTTAAACATTGATATTAATAAATATTTATTGATCACCAAATCAGCATATTATATTCTGAAGGATCATGTCATGTGACACCAAACACTGCTAAAATTTAGCTTTTCCATCACAGGTATAAATACAAATTTAAAAAGGACCTATTATGCTTATTTTTTCTTTATTCTTTTTGTTTAGCTTTTTGTTATGGTAACTGCACTTTTCAGAAGGTGAATTAATAGAAACAGGAACTAACTGGAGTGCATTTCCCAAGACCATTGTTAGCCAACTATGGGTGCAAGTTCTATTAAACTCTATTTGGACTCTAATTGGTAACGACGGGAAACACATTTTTAATGTATTTTTGATCAATTAAATGCAGCTTTGGTGGCCATAGAGACTTTTTAAAAATAAAAATGAAAAACCTTACCAACCCCAAACCTTTGAACAGCAGTGCATGTACATCTGCAATAGATTATAAAACAACATTTGTATCTGGACAAGCAAATCAGTAGCTTCTATTTGGGATGTTAGTTAATAGCTGTATTTTCTCCTTTCCTGTGTGAAAAGCCTGTTTGAATGTGCTGCTTCTTGTGCCTCTCCGTTTGGGCTTCCATTAGCATGTCACTTTACTCTTTCTGTCACCAGGTCCCGGGGGCTGAGCAGTGAGGGCCAGATCAGCCCGTCAGTCTTCCAGTCCTGGAGGTTAAATTCTCCTCTTAACCAAGCTCCAGACACATAAGTCATGAAATGAGGCGAATCATCCTGCTACTTAATTACAAAACAGGCCAAGGCAACGCAGCGAGGCAAAGCCTGGCTCAACGCTCGACCGCGATAAATTTCATGAATGAAGAGCTTGCTTGGCACCCCAGAGGCATGCAGTTCTACATCTGTTTTCATCCTAAAACTGAGGCTGCTCATCCTGCTTAGTCATCTTTCTCCATGGCCTGCAGCTCATCATTGCGCTTGGCTCTGCCCCTTGGCCTACAGCTCAAATGTACACTGAGATTAGACCAGAAGCCCTGGAGGTTATCACCCAGTTTTATTGCTTTTTTTTTTTTTTTTTCTCCATTCACCTGCTTCGTCTTCTTCCATTTTTTTAAATTTCTTAAAGAAAGTATCTTGTGGATGAAAGAAACTAGGGCTTAGTTCAGCTGTGTTGTAGCATGTCTGAGACAGTTTTGAGGTAGAGAGTGTTAATTAGTTCCCAGTGTTTGCTGCCGATAGCATGATTTCTATTTGACTCCCGCAGATTTCAAGATTGGTGAAGGCTGGCATTAAAGGCTATAAAGCTTAGGCTCGGAGCATTTCTTGAGGAATCATTGCCTTTCTCTCATTATCAGACTAATCAGTTGGCTGAGATGATAATGACTCTTGTGTCTTCAACTCTTGTTTCTCCTGCCAGTTGTGTTTATTTAGCCCCTAAATGTAAATGTCTAATTAGCTGGTTAGGCTCAATCACTTTTAGAATGGTGCGAATTGCCTCAAAACATGTTCAAATCACTTCCCATTTCTTCTTTGCTTAGCATGAAACAAACATTAGATTACACCAATCTCAACCAAGGGGATACATGAACAGATTTGGAGAGATTAAGAGATTAATTGAGAGTTTTGGAGAGTATTAGAGAAAGAACAATTAAGGTGGTAAACTGGGTATAATTAAGCTGGGTATTTTGGACATGGACATGGACATGACAATTTAGGTAGTGATTATTATTGTATTTTTTTGTATTGAGATTATGTGCATGTGACCAAATAAAGCATTTCAGAGTTTATACCTATATATATATATATGTTTTTTTTTTTCACACACACACACGCACACACACGCACACACACACACACACACACACACACAGTCTGGTTCGCTATCTTTGTGGGGATTCTCCATAGACAAAATGTTTTTTTTTACTTACCCATCACAGAAAACGTAAAACAAAAATACATTCTGTTTGATTTATAAGCTTGTTTCCTCATAGGGGCCTCCATTTAGGTCCCCAGGGTGACACATCCCCATGAGTCTGTGTGCAGTCAGGTTGAAGTCTCCACTGGGATAGAAAGATACGCACACACACACACACACACACACACACACACACACACACACACACACACACACACACACACACCCACACACAGGGTGAAAAAAAGACAGTAAACGTCTTGACTTCCACAATTAGATCAAATTCAGAGTCTAATGTAATTTGCTTTTATTATTTTCTCAAGACTCTAAGCATCCAACTTATTAGATTCAGGCTTGTAACTGCTTGCCTTTCATGAAAGGTTAAAGAAGGTCTGAGTTGAATTAGAGACATGCAAGTTGAATAATAAAATTCAAATTCTTCACTTTGTTGGAGGACCAAATTGGGGGGTGGGGTGGGGTGGGGGACAAAGTTGGTCAACTTTATGTGCGTTCACCATACTTGCATTGACTCTCTGACTAACAGAAGACAGTGTGTAAATATAGCGTACATAATATGTGTGAGAAAGAGAGAGAAATGGAGAAAGGATTGAAGGGAGGAGGTTTCATTTGCTATTGATTTAAACTCTGGCCTCCTCCCAGGAGAATCTCCCCTCTGTATGAGTGCACAGTGGCCAACACAAGTTCAATCAGGAGCATGACTCGTACAATGCTGCTTTTAGATTACGCACATACTTTTATTGAGTTTATTATCCTGGCTTTGTTGTCACTACTGTAAAAGCAGACAGAACCGGAGCAGAGAATGATGCAAGTGGCTAAATAAATAAGCAAAGCGCAGTGATTTAATGGACGCGAGGCCCTATCAAGTTCACTGTGGTTTCCTTCCCAAACAAAAGCACTCCTTATTCGCCCCATCCCAGCAGTCACATATACTTTTATGGAAGAAAAATGTGCAGGGGTGTCACCAGCAGAAGAGAGGGCTGTGTTTAGGTTTGCTTTTTTTTTCTCGCTCTGTCTTTTTCTACCATCTTCCTTCTCTTGTAGAGATATACCACATCATTCTGGTTGCATGAGAGAGCGTGGCAAGGCTTCAATCAATGTCCACGGGCTGTTTCCTCTTAAACGACTATTCAGCACTATGCAGGAAATGTGCTCTGCAATCTACGAAACTATTCCACCACAGTATGTGCCACAGGTTTAACCAATGAATTGCCCAAAAGCATCAGCTATTTTGAGGTATTTACGGGGATTCTGCGCTTATTCTATTTTTCTTATTTACTTTTATTTATTTTAAAAAAGGTAAACTTATAAAAACTGTTTATATGGACACATCTGTTGTCTATTTATCCAGTGTTTAAGCGCAGGAAATAATTAAATAAATAAATAAGTAAATCCAATTGGATTGAATATTACTCTCCATAAAAACCCTAAAAATCCAGAATGAAGGAACAACATTTCAGAGAGCACTACTGTTAGCAAAACGTAGCAGTTTAAAGTTCTTATTACCCTGCACAATGGCACAATAGTAAAACTGGGCCATCTTATTAACTATTTAATATTTTTTTGTGCGTGTTTGCTCTCCATTTTTACAGCCCCTTGTTATACTTTGCAGTCACACTGTTTCGATTTATTCTTTCCATTTCCTTATAAGAGTGAACTCGAGGAACACTCTTCCACGTTTTAAAGTCCTCTCCATCACTGTGGTGTCTTGTTGTTATTACTTTGTGTTTTTATTGCAGAAGAGAGAAGCTTAAAATGTGTGTTGCGGTGTAAAATCAAATGACATCAGAGTTTCCTTACTTTATACACCATTTCTGGGGGTCAGATATGAGAAGGATTATTTTCTTAAAGGAACAGCGCGGCTCTGAGTCAAATGTGTATATTTTCGCAAGCCTGCGTATAGGCCCTGTACACGTGAACTACTCGAAAAAGCGATTGTCCCTTTTATAACCCATCTATAGTGCTTTAGTTTGAATTGTTTGCCCCAATCATAAACCAATTAACTCTCTAATTGGTTCCACGTGCAGATGCTTTCAAGTCTGGTATCAATCTAGCAGTTTGAATGAATTTGGACGGCAACATTTTTAGTAAACCCTTCTCTTTCTCTTTATGTGGTAATTGCCTTAACAGCCTGGATCTGGAGTAATTAGCTCTCTTTGAAACATAAATAGAACAGTAGTGATGGAGGAGAGGTGGCATTCTACAACACGAGCCACTGCAACTCTTCTCTCCTCGTTTTTCATGTATCATTTGGCCTATGAGAATACCAGTGCCGCTAATTCCTCCTCTTTGGATGCTTTTAGAGGGCTTGCTTATACAGGCTGGGACTGTGGTACACAGTTACTAAAACAGATTTACAGGCTTTAATAAAACACAATTTGTGGTTAAGCTCCGGGAGGGCAAGTCCTTTGCTTTTTAACAGGAGGCCCGGATCTTATTTCAGCAGCTCTACAAAAGATGGACAGAAATCACATTGTACAATATTTTTTTTTTTTTCAGTCTTTGATGTTCCTTTGTTGAATGTGAATGCCAGCATTAATAATTAAAACTGTATGAAGATAGTTGTGTCTCGATAATTTCACTAAACGCTCTTTAAAAAAAAGTTTTGGTTAGGTTATATAAAGAATCTTTAAAATCCATGCCTTTCCAAAAATGTAGGCTAATTATAGTGGAAATGTTTTTTTTTTATTAAATTTTAGATACACTGAGAAAAAAAAGTTTAATTTTCACTGAAAGTTTATTTGTGGAACTCAAAATGGCTCTTTTATGGCATCATGGCGAAAACCCCCTTTTGGAACCTTTATTTTTATGAGTGTTCAGTTGAAATGTTGCTGCTTTAAAAGGACACACTGTCTAGACTTGCCACTTGAATCACCCAAAATCCTTCAAGTTTCTTATAAATGTCTTATTATATAAATTATAAGGCATATTTGTTTGATTCACTTGGATTGATATAGTCAGAGATTTTCTTTCAGCTGCCTTCTCAAACTTTCGCTACAGCAGAAGTGTATTCCTGCCTTGTAAATGTTTTTAATTTCATGATATTTTTCATAATGATATCTTAATCTTTCGCAGAGAAGTGTATCAAACTGATGCTCTGCATGTTTCATGTGATTGGCTATTCGCTGCATGTGACACACTTTCAGGCGCACACGCTTACTCGCATTCTCTGGATCAAATATGAGTTGGACAGAGAACGTTTATACAGATCAATGTGAGTCTGTTGAACCTGATTTAAATTAGGTTAGATTTGTATGGATTTGTCAACTCTAAACCTACTCTGAAACTCAGAGTTTGTTCAACTAGCCTCATGCAACAGGACTCAGAAATAAGTTACCCTTTTACTCCGATCACGCAGCCTCCCATAACTGCTAGAATTAAATGTAATGTCTTCTCCATATAGCACTGCTATTTTTGTTGTTGCTATTATTTAATTAGGGCCCAAGCCCTGAAAGGGCGCAGAGCCCTATTGTTCTTCTAAGGGTTTTTTGTTTTTCTTCTTCTTCTTTATAATAAATTTTTTTTCAAGGTTTTTGCCACTTTTGGGGGCCTTAACGTGCTCAAAAACTCTTGAAACTTTGCACACTGGTCAGAACCCGCGGCCATTAGAGCCCGACTGAAGCTGGGACCCGGGCGTGGCAGGGGGGCTCGACAGCGCCCCCTGGAACGGGGTCCGAAAACTTGGTCCATAAATCAAACACGCTTGCATGAAATAATATGAAACTCGGTACACTTATAGATCTCATCGGTTCATATATCCTTCATGCTCTGACTTTTTACCCCAGCCCAACAGGAAGTCGGCTATTTGGCGTAGTTTAAAAAACACATGCAATGGAATTTAAAATACTCCTCCTAGACGATTCAAACAATCACCACGAAACTCAGTCAGCATGAAGTCAAGACATGGAGGATGATAAATTGCGAGGGGATTTTTGATATCTCGAACGGTTTGGCCGTGGCGAGGAAACGAATTTATGGCGAATATTGGAACAGGAAGTGTGTTATAACATCCTCATACATTAACTGATCTTGATGAAACTTCAGCAGTGTGTTCGCTGTAAGAGGCCGATCACATGGATGTGACTATTGTGAGTCAAAGTTATAGCGCCACCAACTGGCAGCAGGAAGTGTGTCACTTTCGAAATGCTTTGAAATCACCCTCTTATTTTTACCCGATTTGCTTCAAACTTCATCTGTATAATGTAAACACACGACAGATGTAGACCTGTGAAAGGATTATTGATATCTTTAATACTGTCGCCATGGCAACGCTTTAAACTTTTATATTCTTTTTGGATGCATTTGAGGCTCTTAACATGCTTCAAATTTTATGAAACTCAACATGCATTTGACATTTATTGTGTAATAGACATGTGCGAAGTTTCAGAAACGGGCGTGGTAAGGGGCTCAGTAGCGCCACCTTTAGTCAAAAATGGGGTATTAGTTTTACCTACAGTAACCAAACTCGGTACGTATATTCTTCTCTTCGATCCGGACAACTTTCTAATTTACAGTCATTAGCTCCGACCAACAGGAAGTCAGATATTTTGGTTTGAATGTGTACTGTTTGGAGCATTTTCCCTCTGCCCCTCTCTGTGTGTGTGTGTGTGTGTGTGTGAGGAGGGGGGCTAGTTTAGTTTAACCATTTCTCTGCTGTGTGCAAAATCTCTGGCACTTTTGAGGGCCTTAACATGCTCGAAAACTCTTGAAATTTTGCATACAGTTCAGAACCCGCGGCCAACAGGGCCAGGCTGAAGCTGGTACCCCGGGCGTGGCAGGGGGGCTCGACAACGCCCCCTGGAATGGGATTCGAACACTTGTCCGTATATCAAACACGCTTGCATGAATTAATATGAAACTCGGTACACATATAGATTTAATCGGGCCGAACAACTTTCCCTGGGTCAAGTTTTACGCCAGCCCAACAGGAAGTCGGCTATTACGGGTTGATTGGAGAACGCTTGCTCTCGCATTTGAAACACTTCTCCTAGAGAATTCATCCGATGACCACGAAACTCGGTCAGCATGAAGTCAAGACATGGAAGATGATAAATTGCCAGGGGATTTTTGATATCTCGAACGGTTTGGCCGTGGCGAGGAAACAAATTTATGATTAAAAAAGGATGCATAAAGTGTGTTATAACTTAGTTATAGTTTTACCTACAGTAACCAAACTCGGTACGTATATTCTTCTCTTCGATCCAGACAACTTTCTAATTTACAGTCATTAGCTCCAACCAACAGGAAGTCAGATATTTGAATGTGTATTTTCTCTCTCTCTGTCTCTCTGCCATTCTGTGTGTGTGTGTGTGTCTGTCTGTGTGGGGAGGGGAGGGGAGGGGGGATGTGTGTGTGTGTGTGATTTTGGTTGGGTGACAGTTGTAGGTTACAGTTTGACAAGAGTTTATAGTTTATCAAAAGCACAATGTTGTGTTTCATTGCGAGTGTACACAAATATAAGGAAACACTTTGCATTTTGAAAGATGGTCTGTATGAACAAAATGACGGAGGATGTTTTTATGTCTCCATTGTTCGATCGAGCCTCACACACACACACACACACAGCATTCCAGCATTGCAATCTTGACATCGCAGCATGTTCATTATAGCCTTAATAAAATATAATAATAAAATAGTCAACCTTACATATAAAAATTACACTGCTCTGTTTAAATAGTCATTTGTACAGTTTGTGCCGTTCATAGTAAGCACCGCTCCACTGTGATGTTTCCAAGCACATTTTTGCGCATTTGAAGAGGATAATTTTTCTATATTGGAACGTGAGTGTACAAAGTACAAAGCCTATAAAAAGAATAGTTTAGCATCCAAAAATGTTAATAATATATATATTATTATTATATATAATAATATATATGTTAAAAATAGGGGGGGGAAAGAATTTACATAATATATATATATATATATATATATATATATATATATATATATATATATATATATATATATTTTATATATATATATATATAATATATATATAATTAAAGCTGCAAGCAGCGATGGAGGGCCCAAGCCGGTGGCACCGCCACCCGGTGCCTTTAGTTCCACTAAAGGCACCAGGGTGGCGGTGCCACCGGCTTGGGCCCGCAATCGCTGCTTGCAGCTTTAATTATATATATATTATATATATATATATATATTATAATATTGAATCATGAATAGGTGCGCTTTAATGGATTTCCAAAAACATACTGTACAGTCATTCACTGCCATTATAAAGCTTGGAAGAGCCAGGACATTTTTGTATTCATCTGAAAGAAGAATGTCATATACACCTAGGATGGCTTCATGGTGAGTAAATCACGGGCTAATTTTCATTTTTGGGTGAACTATCCCTATAACACTATACCCCCGGTTTCACAGACAAAGCTTAAGCCTTGCCCCAGATTAAAATGTGTGCTTGAGCGGTTTTAACTGAAAGCAACTTGCACTGACATATCTTAAAGTATGTCAAAGCCATTGTTTTGTCTCAAAATGCACACTAGTAATGTTTTTCTTTCTTTCTAAGGCACGTTTATAAGCTACTTAAATGTCCCAATTGAACTAATGCATAATCCTGGCTTAATCTAAACCCTATCTGTGAAACTGGGCTATAGTTGTCAGCGTACAAAAGGAGACAACACAAGTAACAGTAGTTTATTAACAGATAACAGAGAGTAAGTGAGATAAGCAGGTGAGTGTTCAGCAGATAGATCTTTTGGTAGACTTAACTTGGAGAATTGACAGTCTGTGTGTATCTTGCAGGCGCTGTGACGGTGATGATGATCTGGAGACGAGGAAAACGAAAGATGATGAAGAGAAGGAATCGTAGCAGGTATGGAGCCAGGTAAGTTATATGGTTGGTAACAACAAGACCAGATTATTTGGGGTGTACTGGATTAGTATTCAGGTGAAGCTTATCGAGTGGGTGGAGCTGAAGGGTCTGGTGTTGATGAGGGTGTTGCATCCGTGAAATAGTGTTGGTTTATTCGGTATGTTATTGGTTTCGTTTTATATTAGTCTCTTTAATCACATGTTCGCCTGTCTTCCTTTGTTCCCTTTTCCCCTCCATAATCAGTTACCATGGATATTCATTTAATCATCAGCAGCTTATCATCATTTAGTTAATCATCGTGTGTATTTAAGTTCCTCACTTTTACTCATTATTGGTCTGGTATTGTTGGTGTTTGCTATGCACACTGCCTCAAGTTGTTCGCTTCTGTTAATTTTGTTTGTGTGTGTGTGTGTGTGTGTGTGTGTGTGTGTGTGTGTGTGTGTGTGTGTGTGTGTGTGTGTGTGTGTGTGTGTGTGTGTGTGTGTGTGTACACACAGTTGTGGCCTAATGGTTTTAGTTAGACTTGTAACTTGAAGGTTGTGGGTTTGAGTCTTAGTACCGGCAGGAAATATATATATATATATATATATATATATATATATATATATATGTGTATGTATGTATGTATGTATATATAACTAAAAGCTAACTGTTAGGGTTGGGCCAATAGAATAAGTTGACATGTAGTTGTGAAGTTACTTATTGTCAGTCGAATGTCTGTTGGGGGAGCATCACAATAAAGTGTTAGCAGATATTAAGCAGTCAGTATATATTGTATACGTTTTTTTTTTTTTGAAAAAATAAAACCCTATGATAAAAACAAAAATATATTTAGACAGTTGAAAAGATTTCTGTTGAGTCAGAGCACAGGCCTATTTATAAACAAACAGATTTGGAATATATCTCAGCAACGGGATCCAGATGTGTGCGATTAGAGCCAAACACCTGTAATGAGAATCAGGCTGGAGAGAGAGAGAGTTGCGGTTGAAATTTACTGCATCCTGCTTAGCTGTTTATTGAGCTCATGGCTGCTTCCCTTCAGCTAACACAACTCATGCATCACTAAAAGGGGCTATTAGTCATTTAGATAATTTGAATCCAATGAGAAAATAAGAAAGAGAGGGGTGGGTGTGGGGGTATATGTAAAAAAATGGGTCTGACTGTCCTCTGGGACCTGTGGTGACAGAAACAGAGAGACAATGAGCTCCTATTACCTAATCAGTGTGAAGAGAGGTATTCAGCGAGGAAGGGGGAGGTGAGAACACGCAGTACTGTAATTCTGAGAGAATAAATGCTAGCTTACCAAATGAGTGCAGAATGGCTGGCAACTGCATCTTTGGCATCCATTCAGCTCCACCTACATCTCATCCCATATACCACCTGTGCTGAGACAGTATGTTTGGGTGTTTTAAAAAAAACTTTTAAGTAATGTTTTTTATTTGTTATATAATGAGTGAGCAAGCCAAAAATGACAGTGACAGCTAAAAAAAAAAAAAAAAAAACTCCATTAGATGTTTAGGTAAATGGGGAGAATATATATAGTTATAATGATGACATTAAGATATTTGTAATACATTAACACTAATATGTTAATACGGTAATGTTTAAAATCTAAGGATAATTAAGTACATTCCAAAATGACTAGATATGCGTTAAAGCGTTTGGCTAGTATAGACCTGTACGTAGCTGTGTATGCTTGATTTGTGTCATATGGTGTGATATTATACAACGAAATGCATGTCATTGATGCATGAAAGCCTTACAGCTATATGTCGGTGGGTTTGATATGAAGATTCTTAGTTTACTTTATGTTAGTCTAAAGACGGAGCAATATGGTGTGACATAAAATATGACAGATCAGTCATGCATTAGTATGTAGCTTGTATTTATGATCTGTAACTACACATAAAGCAATATTCACACCGGTTTAATTACAGTACTCTTTATAAAGTTATCTGCACAATTATAATTTTAATTGAGACTAACTCCAGCACTGATTTTTTTTTTTTTTATCGCTGTAAAAGCATTACCTACATACTATCTCTAAGCCAGATTCAGCATGAGTTAGCTATAAATATGTCAAGTGCAGAGGGAAAAAGAAAAGTGTTAGGGAATGAGGAGGAGATAAATCCCATAGAGAGAAAGACAAAGTAAATAGATCAGAACCGCTATTATTAAGCAGGGGGGAAAGTGCAGGACTGTAGATTGGCAGCAGTGTCAAACAGTCAGAGACCAATAGTGATAATGCCTCTATATGTATCAGAGCATCTTACATGGACATTATTTCCTTTTGTACAATGAATTTTGCATTGTCACTGTTACAAATTTGTTTTCATTTGATAACTGGCAAATGACTGGAGTTAATATGTTCCGTTTTATCAAATAATAAGCACACATAAACAAACACAGAGACTAATATTGTTAATGGTTTAATTTAATTTGTAATTACTATGAAATGAGTAACATTTATTGTGAAAGGCAATTACATATATTTTTAGAATACAGTTGTACCGAGTTTATAAAATATCTTTAATTCTCATGTATTGTTGTTTTTTGTTTACATGATTAAATGTCAAGCAAGCACAATATATGAACTGTACATATTATTATTATTTTTTCTATTCCAGTGACTTCTTGTGCTTACAGAGGTTGATGAGTTAAAGAAAGAAAGAAACCCACAGCCCATAAATCATTGCGTGGAAAATATTTTTAGGAATTATGTTGGTTTCTTCAATATTGAAAAAAAAGCTTCATCTATACACAGTCCCAATAAGTCTTTATCTTCACCTCTATTGCAAATTTAAGAGACTAAAATCACTTTGCCGAAGGACAAACACTGTGGTGGAACGCAACACTCCTGATTGCATTATGAAGACCGGGCAAATACTTTGAATATTGACAGGATTGATATAATTCACTGTTATAAGATACAGTATCTAAACAAAATAATAATAATAATGGTTCTCTATGTCTCTACCAGAGTACAGTGTGGGAGTTGAGGATGCAAAAATAAGAATAAAGATGATATACGGCTGTGATTTACAAATCAGCTTGACTAGCACCTAACAAAACAAGCAGTAGGGCATGAAATTGCATACTTTATCATATCCTACTGGATAATTGTTTTTGTGATTGCTTTTCTATATTTGCAAAAGGCCAATGATTAATATGAATGTGTGTTAAGGGGCATTATTGGTACTGTTGGCATGAAGCTACAGCTGATGTTTTGGGATCAATCCTGTTCATTGCTTTAGTGTCGTAATCTGAATTGCGTATGAGAGCTTGTGTCTGTGTATTTGAGAATGAGGCAAAAGCCTAGCAAGAAAGAGAACCAGTGCTGGGTAGATCACTTACAAATTGCTGTCCATTATTCGTTACAAATTACATAATAAAAATGTTAATCAGTAATGTAATCTAATACATTACACATTTTAGGTAATATAATCAGACTACTTTTTGATTACTTTTAGATTACTTTTTGATTACTTTTGACTTAACTCGTTGATCAAGTTGATCACATTGATTTGAATATGATAATCTTGTACCTTGTTGATATACAAATGGACAGAAAATGTATTCCAATCTTTCCTTGCAAGAACATGAAATGGTTTAAAGATTACAGTACTGTACATCAGGGTTACCGCAACAGGTTTGTGAAGGTTTGTAAATTAATGAAAAGCCATTCATTTGTTAAATCTCAAAAAAATTCCACAAAAAAAATAAAATAAACATTTACAAAAAAGAGTATTTCAGTTGATTATGATGTGTGTCCTCTCAATTTTCTGTATAGCTGCCAGATAAAAACTACAGGCTACCACTTTTGTGAATATGAAGTAATTATGTTATCAAATAAATGTAACTGTGTATTGTAAAATATAATCTACTTACATCTATTTAATTTTTGTAATTTGATTACTTTATTCAGATTACAATCAATTGCTACCCAGCACTGAAGAGAAAACACATGACGTTTTGGGGGTTTGTTGGCAGTTTTCTCTACAATGAAAGCAGAATATCCAAACTACAATGTGACCAGTAATAGGGCTATTTCTTGAGCAACAGATGGTAAAGGTCAATCTGGGTCAAGGTACTTGCCACACAATCAGCGGCCATAATAACGACTCGCAACCCCGATGAACCGCAATCGTTATTTTCCCATTCAAGTCAAACTCTATTACACAGGAAAAAAAAAACTATTTTTATTTGAATATTTCAAATGTACGAGTGCTTAGAATTTGAAGCTTAAAATTATACACGTTCCCATGATTATAGCCCTTCACAAAATTTCCTTTTCTCTTCATTTGAACACCAAATGGTGCCTGAAAATAAGTGCAAATATTCCAGTGCAAGACTCCTCTGTTTGCATAGATGTCCTCTAATCTTTTAATAAATAGCACCCTGCACATTGTGTTTCCTCTTGAATTTTCCATTATTGTGGCTATACAGAAATGCTTGATTGCGGAGCTGAAGCCCTTTTGAGCACAATGTGGAGGCTTTATTTCGGTGTGTTTTTCCCTCCTCAGGAGCGAGAGAGTGGGCCGGGTATCCCTTGCCACAATTTCTGCACTAACAGTTATATGCCTCATGTCACTCTGCTCTCCATCCAATCCTGTATCTCTCAAGGATTCACTGGTGCAGGTAAATGGAAAATAGCATTTATTCATTCCTCCTGGTCCTCCACGTTGTGTTTACCAATAGCACCGCTCTACTGTGCAGGGCCGACGGACAAAATCTCAGCCCCTCCTCATCCTCATCCTGTCACCCCAGCAGCTGCTTTCTCTTTCCCTTTGACCTTCATCGTCTTATTCTTTAGAAGACGAAAGGCTTGAGTGGAAAAGTTTGCTGCAAATTGATTTGAAACTCTCACAGTGTTTATATACGGAAAATACACAGATTTGCTCCTGCCAGTCTGAACCTCCTGTGAAGCGGCAGAAGTCTCACTGTGATGTGGAGGATTGACAGGCTCAGTATCTCTAAGCAGAAAAGAGATTCAAGTCTCTGTGTACACCTGATGACTCACTGAAGGTTTATTCTTTCCCTGTCTTTCCCTGTGTCTTTCCGTGTGTGTGTGTGTGTGTGTGTGTGTGACTGTGTCTGTTCTTGGTATTCTGAGACCTAATTGGACTACATCACATTTACACAGTGAGACAAGAAGGTCTGCCAAGCTTCTATATTTCCCTGTCTTGCACGCCTATTCTGTCTTGTCTGGGCAGAAAATTAGAAATGACAATTACGCTTTGCACCGCTCACTGCTTGTTTGTGTATTCTGTGCAATATTGTTATTTGAAATATTAATGAAGCAGTCATCTCGTTATTTCAGATTATTAATTCTCATCATAAAACTCACTGCAAATGCATTCCCGCTCTGATTAGAAATATTTGACACACTTCACGTGAAGTAATTTTTTTTCTGAGGTGATGTTGAATAAAGAGGCTTGTTAACAGTCGTGTTGCCAAAGGCAATATATGTACATTTGGCTTAGACTACTGTTGTAACAAAGATTATTATCAAATAAGTAGACTGTTTATGGTTTTCACTTGAATTAAGCCCAAACTTTAAATTTCCATTTGCTATATGTCATCTCGTAGTCCTCAGACCTAGATGACCACTCGCAGCTGTGCATTTAGCAGTGTGTTTATGTATGGGGCTCTCAGTCCCCGTGTGGTTCCTCTTTTCTTTGTAGGAGCTTGACCGCATGACTGCTGGCAGGCTGAAATGGACTTTTGTGGGGTTTTTTTTTTCTGGAATATGAGAATTGGTTAGCGTGGCGACACAGTCTGTATTTTGGTGAGGCGGAGGAGGAGGTGGAAAGTAATAGACTCCATATGTGCGCCTGCCACGTCACTGCTCATTGATGTTGGCTTTCTCTTGTGCTTTGAGAATAAGGCTCAGTAAGAAAGCCTGATGCGCTGACATTTTGAGCTACTTTTGTTGTGGTTCAAACAATTCTTCCAACTAATTAGAGGTAATCCTGTCAGTCTCTGCCATGAATTTAGCTGAACACCTTGAGCAAAATGTGCTTAAATTATATTTTGTATGCTTCTTTGCCCTCCATCTACTTGTTTACAGTTGCTTTTCAAATATGGCACATCAAACAAAGCTGGGGATTTAAATTACTGTTGTGACACATTTCACAAATATACACTTTGTCACATGTTTATTAACCCAGAAAATGATATCCAGGATTATCTGTCATGTTGGATGACATGACAGAGGCATTCTTTCAGGTGCAAAGCATTACATGCTCATTTAGAAAAATGTCTAAATATCTCTGTCAGATTATTTGTTGTTTATTTTCCCATGTTTTACATGGACACAGTGACAGCATTACACTTTTTTTGTGATTCCAGAAAATAAGATGGGCCTATAACTTTAAACTGCTCTAACATTGATAATCAAAACTCACAAATTAAATGCTTGAATCTGATTGGTTTATGAACTTTCTAAGTTGTGGAGTTGTTTTCAGGGAAACGCATGGCTAATGTAGTTCCAGGCAGCTCTTGACTTGATGATTTCAGTTATTTCAAAGGTCTTAACAGCCTACAACAGCAAAAGAACCAAAAACCACAATGACACGGACCAAGCAAATAAATATGGTAAACAATGGGATAAAAAAAGCAAATTATTTCCATGATTTTTGTCACACAATTACGTTTTATTATATGGACATAACACACTCTTTCTCCTGCTCTCTCTCACAGAAACGTGTTGTCAAAGCTTCTCTGATTTTTAAAAATACCAACCGAAATACCAAAAATACCAACCGAAAAGCTACAAGACATTTCTCAATAGCGATGTAATAACGGCTCTGTTCTTGAAGCAGGCAAACTTACAGTTTCGCTATTAGTAGAGACGCTGCTGCGGAACTCATATTTCCTACCGACACACTACAGCAAAATATATAAATAACCAGTTATATTAAAATAGAAAATATTATATACGAATATATATATATATATATATATACACATATATGATTGGACATGTTAGATAATAATAATGATGAATGTTTATAGGTAGTAAGAATTGTCAACTGTATAGCCGAGCAAAAGAAACTCAAAAACATAAAATCAACTTACTGCAAATTGAATGGTATATTCTTTCCTAAATTAATTAATGAATGAATGAATGAATGAATGATTTTTATTTGTATTTTATTTTTATGACTAGCAGCTTCTGAGCATCTCAGACATTTGCATCATTGGAAAACAGTATCCACACACTGCAACCCAGTAATCTGTTGCATATGTCATGAATAAATGCAGACTTTTTTGTTTGTTGATGCTGAAAGTATGAAATATTCTAGTTTCTAATACAGTACCAAACATACTGAAACCTTTCTTATTCATATGACAACTTCACAGGCTTAAAACTACATCAGACACAAATCAAGTGTTTAGATGGAGATGTTGGGGAAACCATAGAAACCATACATGTTGTTATGGTATGCAATTAATTACATTTATGATGTGTAACATGAAATCTACATTAATTAATAATGTGAATGATTAAAGTAAACATGGTTCAAGCTTCTGAAGCATGTTGCAGTGGATCTGTACTCTGCCCGTTGACCTTTCAAGACTTTCCAAAAACACTGGATTATTGCTTCTTTGTATACGAGCCACTTCAGTTTTTCTTGCCAGACTTACATCAGACAGATTGTTTGGAAGAACAAAATGCTTTAAAAATGTGTTATGATTAATTAAATATCTGTAGTTGCTGTAAACTTGCTATGATATATCTTTTCTGTCAGTTTTGCTGTTGCCAGTGCATTTTCTTCTACTAAGTTTCCATTTTTCTATACTTTGTATACAATATTGTAGACAAGGTGTGCTATATATTTAAGCTACACAGCTTAAATAAATACCACTCCATAAAAACAGATAAAAAAACAGCAGAAAGAAAGTGATATTGGTTTGTGTAACTGATCTTTAACCAGATGGAACTGGATAAATATTCTGAATTCTGATCCAATCTGACTTCTGACCTGTAATGCTGCCTGAATCATAATCAGCCAGAAGAGAACTGGCCCCCCGACTGAGCCTGATTTCTCCCAAGGGTTTTTCTTCATTCTGTCACCTGATGGAGTTTTGGTTCCTTCCTACTGTCGCCTTTTTTGCCTTGTTCGCCTTTGGACACATTTAATTTAATATTCAACAATATTATTGATCTGCCTGCATTGACACACCATTATGATAACTGAACTGAGCTAGTCCATGACGTCACGGTTTTATAGTACATGCAATAGCATGCAATTTTAATGCCAAACTCAAATGTTAAAACACAATTTCTTTCATGGTAAAATAAAAAAAAAAAAAATATATATATACTCCAGGCCTGTGAAGTTGTCACGTGTGCATTCACACCTATGAAACAACTGCGATCTGGATCCAATTAAGTGCCTGAGCGTTTCTGTGTGCACAATTACTCATCATCCAAACTGATTCCTATCAGTACGGTGGCACTCTTCTTGTACAGTCCCAGCCTCCTCAGGGTCACCGCTTCAGTGCTTTAAATATGTGATAGTAATCAGTCATTTTCTGCTTCCCATCATGCAGAAGTAGAGCTTGATATAAACAGCTGCAAGTGGCTATGAAACCCCCGCATCCAAAACGTTTGCACTCAAAATGCAGAGAGATGTCACTGCTGGTCTATGTTGATTATGTTGTGTACTACGGTAATTACCCATTTCTGTTTTAGCTGACTGTAGTCCTGTCGGACAAATTTATAGGAAATAGCCAAACTTAAGTTAAATGATCTTCTCAGTCGCAGCCTTACGGGACCATGCAGTTCACAGCCATTGTTTTGCAGAGGGACAATTGAGAAATAATCCCAGAGAACTCACAACAAGTTTACTATAATTGCTACAATAAAAGTACAATAAAGTAATCACTTATAAGCACATCTCTGTCAAAGAGGCCAGTCCAGTGGATGAGGTTTAGGCTGAGGTCTCACAGAAGAATAGCTCTTTAACTCTCTTAGCGAGGCCAGGACCTCAGGGCATGACTGACCTGACTTCCTATCAACAGTGGGCTAACACAAGAGGTTAGCAGATTGAATCAGTCCCAGTTCCCCCTCCCAGCTGTATACCTGAGCAGCTCTATCTAATAATGGAGGATGCTGGTGCAGAGGAAAACTTTCTAGAACATTCATACGCTTCAGTGTACAACACAGAATGATAGATGAGAGATAGATATGTTTTTCTTCTGTCTGGTTTGTTCAGCATGGAATGAACTTAAAAAGACTGGACATGGTCTTTAACCCCCATTTGTCACCTGACTGTTTTTAGAGATACATTTCTCTCCCTGAACTGCAGATCTTAATTGGCTGTATTTAGTGTGTTTTCATTGCATTGGAGGGGTATATCATACATTCACAAACACAAGACAGGAGTCATGACAAAAAGTTAGTGTAATGTTTTGATGGGTAGATTCACTTGTAACATTTAAAATGATTTATTTATTAGTAAAGCATTTTATTTTTATTTTTTTTTTAGAAAAGGGACTGTACATTAATCAATATTCATAAATGTAAATGTACCCAAATTAGCCCGAAGGCCTAAAACTAATTGTTAACTGATGAAAACAATTATCTCTTATCAATAGGTCAAAATTATAATATTGGTGTGTCCCCACATACCAAAAGACTACTTGAATGTTGGGAGCTCTTGGGAGCCAAAGTAAAGATGACCAGACAAACCAGTAACCTGTACCTTAGCAATAATTGTTGACTTTAAACGTTTTTTTGGTGACTTTTTGTATATAAATGGATAACACGCCTTTCAGTGAGGTTTGATGTAAATGGCATTACGGATGGTCCTTTTCAAGCATATAAAACAAGTTGTCCTCTAGCCCATGGCAATATAATTTGAGTGTGGAGACAGGTTGCTACAGTACAGCAATTAAATTCACGCTGACATGAAATCATAAAAGTCTAATTGTCATTCAGTAAGCAGCTTGTCATACATTTTGCAGGCAGTGGGAAGGTGAGTGTTACCTCGAACAGATTTGAATTTATCACCCTCCACGGCCAGGACACCTTCCACCTGCTGAAGAATGTGTAAATCACAGGTAAAACATTTTGGATTTCAGATGTGTCAAGTGCAACATAAAATACATTTCAAAATATATTTCATAGCAACAGAAATTGGCTTCAGTCAGAAGGAGCTTTTTATTGCATACCGAAAAGAAATTATGACTTTCAACCTGAGGTTTGCATCTGAATTGTAATGACATTGCAAATGTATTGTTGCATACAGAGAGATGGTTTGTTGTTGGTATCTCTATTTTTGTTTTGTCTAGATAACTCTGTCCAGGGTGTTTTAAATTATAAAAGGTCACCTTAGCAGACAGCTCATGAAAACTATCAGTTTTGCAGAACTCCAACTTACCACCTCCACAGACTCTCAAGTGAAGAGGAATGTATTCTGTTTATCACCTTGTGCTGTGAGACTAGATGGAGATCAAAGAGAACAGGCATTTATATATATAATATATATATATATATATATATATATATATATATATATATATATATATATATATTAGGGGTGTAACGGTACGCAAAAAGCACGGTTCGGTACGTACCTCGGTTTTAAAGTCACGGTTCGGTTAAGTTTCAGTACAGTAAGGGAAAGAAACGCAAAACCAATATTGGCCATTGCGCTAGCTAGCGAGAGGCTGGGCTAAAGCGTGCCGTGAGAGTGCGGATCGGGAGTTTTTCTGTCCGAGCCCGGCCCGCGTCCGACAGGCATGAAGATATTTATGTCCGAGACCGACAGTTAAAATTCCATTTTTTCTCATACTAATGAAACATGTACGTTTGTTTGTGTGGAAAGCCCGCTTTTATTAAGCAACTGAAAGGCATTCGAAAATGTCAACAAGATGAGCGCATCAGCGCGCACGGAGCAACAAGCGCTCTTAAGGGCCTGTTCACATATCGCGCCTAAAAACGTGTAGAAAACACAAGCCGCGCTGTGTTCTCCTTTTTCCAAAGCACTAGGGCGATTGCGCTCCGGAGGCATCTGTCGTTGCTAAGCAACCATCAGCTGCACTCTCCGTTACAGCAAGGATAAATAATGAGAGCTTGACAAGTCATAAAGTTCAGGAAATCCCTGGACCGCAATGATGAGCTGCTCCTACATTTTTATGCGGAGGTTGCAATGTAAACAGAAAAGGTGAGGAAGCTGATTGGTAGTTTCTTTTCACGTGACCTACGGTGCGCTTGCGGCATTCTGAAAAGTTGAGATGTTTTTATCTCGATGCGACGCGGACGCGCTAGCGCAAAAGACGCGATATGTGAACAGGCCCTAACACAGGCACGCATGCACGTGTTTTTCGTTGTCACAGCAACGTAAACAAATTTCCGCACACAGGAAGACAGATCTTATGGTAATATTTTACATGTATTTTATTTGAGCGGTGCGCTCAAGTGCAACCATAGACAGTATATAAGAGAGTGCAACGCGGAGACTTCCGACACTTAATATGTTCGTGTGGAAACTCGGAATTGACGTATGTTCTGCACACAAAACTAGCCTAATACGTGAAAGATTGCATTCGGTGCACATGTGAAAGTCCTGTACCGAAACGGTCCGGTACAAATAAATTTACCGTTACACCCCTAATATATATATATATATATAAAAATATATTATATGGTTTCAATATTTTACATTTTCTTTTGAACCACTGTGATATAGCACCGGATGAAAAAGCAGGTTAAACAATTAGCCAGTCCCTTTAGTGTGTATAGCTATATTAGCGCACAGGGTTGTTTTTGAGTATTCCCATCGTTTTACCAGTTAATTTAAAATTATAAGGTTGAGTGGGGTTAGAATTTCAACTGTTTTATTAATGTAGGAAACGATGTACAACTTGTCATGCGAATAAATATTTAAAAATAGTCTCCCTGCCATATTCTGCTTCCTGTGATTGAGAGACTTAAATGATAGTGATATGCATTTTTAGAGCTGTTTTTTCTTTTCTTTATTTTTTATGTGACATATATGTAAATGCAAATGTATTCTAAAACTATATAAATATGTGAATTGCTGATGTATTTGTCTATTAATTATTTATCTTACTAAAGATTAGATATTATTTATTAAAGGATACATTTTGATAGCTCTGGGGTAAAACTGTGTTAGATGCTTTGTGGAAAGCGGTGCCAGTTGCTAATTGTGATAGTAAACTTTTCTTATGATCTGTGTAAAAATGCTTTTTTGTGGATTTTTTTTTGTAGTGCTTGTAATAGTATGTGGAGGATTGAAATTGTAACAACAGAACAGCTACATTTTATTTTAGTAGTAGTACAGTACCCGAACAATCATAGTATAACACACCAACAGCCATTTACGTGTACAGTTTAAGCACAAATAGATAATATTTACCTTCTGAACGATAAAAAAATCTGTTATATTACAAGTAGGTATGCAAAGGCGATAGAAAGATGTGAAGCTGCACTCTAACTTTAGTACTGTAATATTAGTCCACTGTATGCGATTTGAGATGAACTCATGTGCAGTTTATTTGAATAATCCAAAGTGAACAAAACGAGAAGATAACTTGCACAAAAATAGACTTAGAACATGAACATGTTATAAATAGACAAAACATAAACATCAACTTGACTTGATTTACTGACAGCAGAATACACAACAAACAATATTTGACAAGAAAACATGGCAAACATGAGGGCTTAAAGGGATAGTTCACCCAAAAATGAAAAGTTATGGGACTCCATTGAATTCCATAGGATCTGTTTTTTCATACTGTAGAAGTCAATGGTGCCCATCAACTGTTTGGTTACCCACATTCTTCAAAATATCGTCTTATGTTTAGCAGAATAAATAAATTCATACAGTTTTGGAACAATTTGAGGATGAGTAAATGATGATCATCCCCATATAATGATTGGCTTCATCACTGTCTCATCTCCACCAATAAGCCGTTGTGTGGTGGGCGTTCTGGTGCAATATGGCAGACGTCGCATCATCCAGGTGGATGCTGCACATGGTGGTTGAGGAGATTCCCCCTTAAAGCGCTTTGAGTACCTATAAAAGTGGTATATAAATGTAACAAATTATTATTATATATATATATAGACAGAATTTTAATTTTGTACTGAACCCTTTAAAAATAAATGGACAAGGGGAAACACCAGACAACAACAACCAATAACAGGTTTAAACTACAGAACATGAACCAATGAAAATACAAAACTGATGACAAGTCAATAAACATATGAGAACGTAATACCTTTACTAATACTGCCTTCACGCCATGTAATTACTGTGAAGAACGCTCCGCATGCTTTCAAATCGCTCTAACACTATGATGTCATTGATCGGTCTGCACAGTGGCTCTTCAAGAGGAACACATCTTAAATCTGTAGTGGTCAGGTGGTACAAGTCGTAGCTCTCAGAAAATGTAAGAATTAATGTAAGTTATTCAAGCATGTGAAGGCTTTTTACAATTCCGAATTGTTACGGTAATTACATGGCATGAACGCATGACAAGATCACATGAGAAGAACATGGAATCACATGACATGAACAAACTTCAAATTAAAAGACATGAACACCTAAACATGAGGCAAACCCTAAAACCAAACGTTACAAGTACACACCTTTAATAACATTTTCAAATGGTTTAAATGGAAGACAAGTCCTGCAGTGCATTTTGATGTGTTTTGTGATTCCTCTAAAAAAGTAACTTCACACAGTCCCAATGCAATCCATTAGCCATTTAGTTTTAGTATTTTTTTCCCAACAAAAGGAGCTATGGCACAGAGTAATTAGTCAGTATCTTCAAAAGAAAGTCTCCTAGTTATCATAGGCATTACCTGTGAAAGGATATGGATGCGGAAGAGTAGCGCTGTCTAATTTTCATTTCAGAAAGTCTCCCACACTGTGATGCCATGGCTGACTGTCAAACACCTCTCCATTAATCTGTCAGTCACACCATTTCACTGGCAGAATTAAGTAAATAGCATCTCATATTTCTATGAGAGACCGCATTTCCAGAACTGCCATTACAAAGACTATACGAGGTCTCATATGTCCTATTTAGCCATACAAAATGTACAAAAGATGATGTGGACTGTTGAAAAGCATCTTGTGATTATAGATACGAAACCTATTTCTGTTGAAATTTTCTGTTCTGATGTCTTCATGTTACGTTCAGAAATATTCTCAAAGAACACTAACAAGCTTTAATTGAAGGCTAATTGTGCTGAACCCATCATGGGTCTTAATATTCCACCAAGAAGGGCACAGTTAGATCATGAGATGTGAATATGCTCTCTGTTCTTGCAAATTTCTCTCATTTAATCTTTTGCTAATGGTAATAACTCCCATTAAATGCTTTCTCAAGAAATGCCACAGTGTTTAGTTCATCGTCTTAGTCCCCATAGCAGAAAGGCATTACTCTTATCATTTCATCCAGTTTACTGCACTAGACTAAATGCCTCTCTCTTTTTAATGTTATCGTACTGTGAGTCTGACATCTATGTAAAACTTGAAGACTTGCTTATGTCTGTTGCCGCTGTGTAGGCCAAAGCCAGACTTTTTGGCATTTGTTTAAAGTTGTTGCTGTTTGTCTGACATTTTAGTGATTTACAACAAGTGAGATCTAAAAATTCATTACACCAATTAATTTGGCTGTGTTTACACTAGGGCTTTGACTTTTGCCCAAAAATCATATTCAAAGTTTGTTTGTTTATTAATATTAATATTAAAATATATTTGAATATTTATTAATAATAGTTTGACCATTTAATGTGGCGGCGCTAGGGCTGGGATAATGGGGCTTAAGCCCTGAATGTTTTTAGTAAAGCCCTGAATATGTTGTTACCTTGTCTTTCTCATAGAGCAAAACAATTAATCAGAAAAACAAATGTGAATAAGACTACAGCTGCCGCGATTACCTAATCATGAAAAGTGCATATTACAGTTTTATTCATATTTTCCCCTTTGCAGCGTTGAGCATTGTAGCCAATCACAGACATGTCTGTTGAACGCATCGGCCAATAGAGCCGTTTAAATGAGTCGCTGTGCTGAAGATGTGTTTTGCGCGAGCTCACAGAGTTCTACACTTTTCGCAAACCTGTCATTATTATGGGCAATAAACGGTGCAAATAAGACATTCATGGCAATGTATTTGATATTCTTGATGCTGCTCTGATGCACTCCATTACGCACCGCTCTATTTGTTGTTATGATGACTAAAAGTTCAGCGGTCTATCTCATCAATGTCAGAATGATTAAAGAAGCCGGAGCTCACCAGTGTATCAGTCAATGTCAATAGGCAGGCAATGATGTTTTCAGAAGAAAAAATACTTTGTCCTTTATTTTTCACTGTTTCTTTGGGAATCCAAAGTAGCGCCACATGTTGCTTTTCAAATTGTCAGGAGTGTAGATTTCAAACTCCTCGTCAGGCGTGTGTGTTGTAGGCGTTGGCGCGGCCATTGTTTTGATATACAAAATAGGCGGTAACCAGGACGCTAACGTCACCTACAGGAGCCCAGATAACCAATAATTGCCTTGCTAATGAGCTCGCCATTCACAACTTCACCAGACGTGAAAAAGCCTCGGAATCTGAATTGAAAAGAACGTTTACAAGCAAAACACATTTACGAAAAATAATGCCCATAACAGGTTCGATTATTAAAGGCTGCCTAATATTCGTTTGAATATCACTATTTTTTTTAAATATTCAAATTACAGTATTTCGAATAATGAAGTTCAGAGTCAAAGCCCTAGTTTACACTGCAAGTCTTAATGCACAGATCTGGTATTTTGACTTTATCCATTTTTATCCAGATACACTACTGTTCTAATAACAATAACAACTAACAATAATAATACTGTTATTAATATTATTATTATTAACAAATCATCAGCCTAAATGTTGACTATTTACAGTCACATTAATACCGGTATATAATTTAATTTGTTTACAGACACTGCTGTGTACATCTGCTATTTGATGTCTTTCAGCATTGCTAAATAAATCAGATTTTGTCAAATCAATAGAAAGTTAAATCTACATTTAATTACTCATGACAAGCCAGCTAAAATTGAAATAAATAGGTCCTCGCACACCGAGTCAGAAATTCTCGTCCGAAATGTTCGCATGTAAAAAAATAAAAAATAAAATAAAAATTATTTTGTGTCAATCACATTTACACACTGCCTCCGAAACTTTCGTCTGTCATAAAAAAAAAAATCTGATCAGGTTCAAAACAAATGATGAACAAATCGGACAAATCAGAGCCACCAAATGATGAATACGAAAAGTGCATGAAATGAAATGAGAATCTGAAATGAGAACTGAAATGATAGTAGGATGCCAACACGAAACAGAATAACAGATTATCACAAAAAGTACATACCAGTTAAATAGATAAATATACATGATATGTTGATTTATTTGATTATATAAGAAGAAAGAGACATTGTGCAAAAAAAGGTTAGAGAGAAAACTAAAGCACCATGGTACAACAGTGCTACGCATGTTATCAAGAGAGAAACTCGTAACTTAGAGCGCAAATGGAAACAAACAAATTTAGAGGTCTTTAGAATCGCGTGGAAAGACAGTATGTCACGTTATAAAAAGGCTCTAAAAGCAGCCAGGGCTGAGCATCTCTGCAAACTAATAGAAAATAACCAAAACAATCCAAGGTTTTTATTTAACACCGTGGCTAGATTAACAAATAAACAGACATCACCTGAACAAAATATTCCGTTACATTTTAATAGTAATGATTTCATGAATTTCTTCACTGAGAAAATAGAAAGCATCAGAAACACAATTGTAAATGTACAATCTTTGACAGCGTCTTATGATTCAGCCCTCAATTTTCGCCCCCTCAAGAACAACTACAGCGCTTTACAACTATAGGACAGGAAGAGCTAAACAAACTTATCACTGCATCTAAAACAACAACATGTTTATTAGATCCAATTACCCACTAAACTACTGAAAGAAGTGTTACCTGTAGTGGAAGAGCCTCTTCTCAATATTATTAACTCGTCTCTATCTTTAGGACATGTTCCAAAAACATTCAAGCTGGCAGTTATAAAACCTCTTATTAAGAAACCACAATTAGATCCAAATAACCTAGCAAATTACAGACCCATTTCAAATCTTCCATTTATGTCTAAAATACTAGAAAAAGTTGTGTCCGCTCAACTGTGCTCTTTCTTGCAAGAAAAAACGATATCTATGAAAAGTTTCAGTCTGGATTCAGGCCAAAATCATAGCACAGAAACTGCGCTGGTTTAAATTACAAATGATTTACTTTTAGCTTCTGACCAAGGCTGTATCTCAATACTAGTTTTACTCGATCTTAGTGCTGCGTTTGACACTATAGATCATAAAATACTCTTAGATCGACTTCAAAATTACACTGGTGTTCAGGGGACAGGCATTAAGCTGGTTTAGATCGTACCTATCCGACCGTTACCATTTTGTCCATTTAAATGGGGAAAAATCAAAGATAACGTCAGTAAATTATGGAGTGCCGCAGGGATCTGTATTAGGCCCCCCTGCTATTCTCAATTTATATGCTGCCACTTGGTAATATTATAAGAAAACATGGAATAAGTTTCCACTGTTATGCTGATGACACTCAATTATATATTTCATCAAGACCAGATGATAACACTAAATTATCTAAAATGACAGAGTGTGTTAAAGATATAAAATATTGGATGACGTGTAATTTTCTTCTATTAAATTCAGATAAAACGGAGGTATCACTGATTGGTCCAAAAAACTGCCCACAAAACCTCTTACAATACAACCTTAATCTAGATGGACGTCCTGTTACTTTATCCTCTACAGTAAAAGACCTGGGTGTTATACTAGACCGCAAACTTGTCTTTTGAAAATCATATTTCAAATGTCACAAGAACAGCCCTTTTTCCACCTTAGAAAACATTGCTAAGCTACGTAATATGCTATCAGTTTCTGATGCAGAAAAGTTAGTTCATGCATTCATGACCTCGAGACTAGATTACTGTAATGCTTTATTAGCTGGTTGTCCAGCATCCTCCGTAAACAAGCTACAGTTAGTCCAAAATGCAGGTGCTAGAGTTCTTACTAGGTCAAGAAAATATGATCATATAACACCAATTTTATTATCTCTACACTGGTTACCTATTAAGTTCCGTATCAATTACAAAGTATTGTTACTGACCTATAAAGCCCTAAATGGTTTAGCTCCTGTGTATTTAAGAGATCTTCTATCGCCATATAATCCATCGCGCTCTTTAAGATCGCTAAATTCGAGGCTTCTGGTCGTACCTAGGATATCGAAGTCCACTAAAGGAGGGAGGGCGTTTTTTTACATCTAGCTCCTAAACTCTGGAATAGCCTTCCTGATATTGTCCGAGGTTCAGACTCGCTCTTCCAGTTTAAAACTAGATTAAAGACGCATCTCTTTAGCCAAGTCATTCACATGATGCATCTCATACCTTTTATACTACAGTTAAATCAGATCAAATGCATTCATATTATGAACAGCAGCTACGCTAATTATTTCCCATCTGCCTTTTTTGTTGTTATCTCAGGACGCCTGTCCCGAGATAACTCAAATAGAGTTCGTCAGCTCCAGTTATGTATCCAGCCTCTCATGGAGACTTCAGATGCCCCAACGCCTGTGATGAGACGACTCGACGCCTGTGAAGAGACGACCCCAACGCCGGCGATATGTTATGCCCTAAATTTTATGATTAACTAACTGTATTTTTGTATGTATATTTTTGAAATGCATTTTCTGTAAAGCTGCTTTGAAACAATATGTATTGTGAAAAGCGCTATACAAATAAACTTGAATTGAATTGAATTGAATTGTCTGTGACATTAAATGTTCACAGCTAGGAAACTTGCCTGGAAAATGCAGCAATTGACCAAACATAATCAACTATTCCAGAGAGCTGTATGTTGTCTTACTTATGAAAGCTGCACATGCACGATTCAGCAGGTGACAAGAACAAGAATTTAGAACAAGAGATAACATTTAAAAGACCCATTACAGGCAGAAATAACGTTTGTATGAAAAAGTCAAAAGTGCAAGAGGGGAAACTGGAATGCTGAAGACAGCGCAGCTGCAGCACGAGGGGAATAGTTTACCCTTGAAGTGTACATAGTGTTTCAATGACACATTCTCATGCAGACCTCAGAGATAAACGCTGTACATGCCGGCGGGAGCAGTTGTTATTATGCATGACATGCTAATATTCTGTTTAGCAATGACAATGCCAGAGCATTAGAAGTGTTTAAATCCGGTCTCCATCTGGTCTGCCACATAGACAACACAAATCATCATGGCCTAGTGTAACGTTTATCTCTCATTCTTTCCGAATTTGCAGCATCAAGTACATCATTTGTTTAATGGTGCTCATGTTTACTCAATCTGAGCTGTAACAGCTTGTGACAGGCTTAGAGACGTCTGTGGTGAATCATTCCATGGACAGAGCTCTGCCTTGTGTACATTCTGCTGCCTATTTATCCCATATTCCCTTGTCTAACTGACCAATACTAGATGCACAACGTAATACCTAAATCAGTCATACTCATCAGGTCACTTCTCTATCCAGATGGAACAGGAAACAAAGCTAGTTGAGAGTGTTTAAAGCAACGGTTGGTGAGTATCTAGCAACAGTCTTTGTGTCCCTTGTTGTTGGTAATTTCCGAGTGTTGATTCCTGTTCATTTCAAGGTCATTTTCCATAACAGTGTATCCTCATTCTCTGCTTAAAGTTTACATTTACATGTAGCAGGGTGAAGTTTACTCGTGTTGATTGGCCAGTGTCATGTAAAAACGCTGAACCTATCAGCAGTTTGCTGTCGGGGTATAAAATGAGGACGTTTCTGTCACCTGGAATGCGTTGTCATCCGTACCGCCCCTTTTACGGAAGTTACAATTTATGAATGGGAGAGTGTCTGGAGTGCCGTCTCTCCGTTCTGTTGCTGTGCATGGACTGCCCCTGGCATGGAGGTTGGTTCGTTCGTTTTAAGGCAATTGATTGTTTTATTTGTTAAATGGAATGTTTGTTTACTATACGTTTTTGTGTAGCTCGTCAACGAAAACCCACTGCATGTTATGGTCCGCGACCATGCATAGTACCGCGTTAGGAACATCATCTGGTATGTATGAGAGCCATTTGCGTGGTTTGTCTTTTTATTGTTTTGTTAGTAATTTTTCTGTTTCATGTTTGACAGATTGAGTGGCAGGATCAAGGGTTTCAACTCGATTATGGGACGAGATGCACGTCTGTTGATCTAACGCACTGCTGTCTTGCCTGGGCTTATTTGCGTCTTTTTGCTGGAGCGAACTTGAACTCTCATAACAGCGAGCTGGGACGATTGCTCGCTGAGGTGTGAGCATTAATGTTGTAGCTTGCTCCCTCACTGGCTTGCTCTGCTCCTTGAGTGTACGGCCGATCGTGGCCTGTTTGTTTCATTTTTGTTTCTTGTTTTGCTCCGAATTGTAATTTATAGTTTTCCTTTTGTTATTGGTCTTGTGCTCATTTGTTTGCGTATTTTGTAATATAATTTATTTTTCTTTTGTTTAGGTTTAAGTTTGGTTGGGTTACAAAACGAGACTGAAATTAATATATTGTTTTTGTTTCTTATTTTGATTTTGTTTGTTAACTGAAAACTTATTTTGGGTGCTGGTTTTGCCAGTTAATTATTGTTTAAAGTTTGAGACTTTTCTTTGTTTCTTTTTCCTTCATAAACAGCGTGACGAAGAAAGTTTATAGAGGAGGGGTTTTAGCCGCTGTTTAACGGGGTTCACCTTGAGTGCTGTGTATTGAGTGACCTGACTTCACCAGAGTGGGGTGTGTGTAGATCTTAAGTGTGTTGTGTGAATTGAGGGGTCACAGCAGGCCATCTCCCTTCCAATTAGGCTTTCTTGTGTAGTTTGTTTTTTTTCTTTTCTTTTATTAATCTGAAGTTTTGTAAAGTATTGTTTTTTTTTTTTGTTTTTTTTTTTTTTTTCTTTGACATGTGAATATTGAGCCCTTGATGTCAATCTATTTAATGTTTTTTAACTTTTGTATTTTAATAAAGCTGCTTCATATTTGATACTCCCTGGCTCATGTCTCTCTGCTCACCCATTTCTTTTGGTTACGAACCTGTGCGCCCCCTGTCATGGGGCTGAGTTCCCGTATATACCGGGTGGCGTAGTCGACAATTATATAATTGTTTCATACATTTCCCTGAAGTACCTGATGCCACTGGCTACATACATATGAAGTGAAGTTAAACAGCATGGAACTGATTTGGGAAGATCCCAGACCACATATCAAGGGAGTTCTGTAGTAGGTATTTCACACAAAGAAGCACCTGGTCCTTTTGGGAAAAAAAAAGAAATAGGAAAGAAAAGAGAGAAAGAGACGGAAACAACCTCTGACTTAACCTAAAACCTACTTTATTTCCTCAAAGTAGCCCGAAAGCCAGATGTCCTCGGCATCGAAGAGTGTGGGAAAGATAAATGTTCCCATATCTAAAATTAAATAAAATTAGCATACTTGTTCATCCTACATGAAAAAAAGTCTGTCAAGCTAAGAAGAGATAGTGATGATAGTGGTAATGTGGGTATGAGCCAAAAGTTTTAATAATGTTTCCTATCAGTGCAATCGTCTTCAAGAAAAGTCTGAAATTAATGAAAAGATAAATGTTAAAAGTTTGAGGAAGGGTACAGGACTTTTGCAAACTCTAGATAATTCAACCAATATGAATGCAATAAATTGTTACTGTTTCTATGAATACCAAATCAGTGTTAATTGACGTTATCAAGCCACATTCTGCACTCATTCAAAGATAAAGGGCAATTAGAGGTGCTTTTCACATGAATGGTCATGCATCCATGTTAACCCATTGAGAAAATTCAAAGGAGATGTGCAGGTTATGGAGAACGGGGTCAAGTATTTTGTCGAACCGTTTTTTCTTTTAATTTTATTCTTGTGTCTTTGTTGGCCCTGAAGTGCTAACCGAGCCCTGGAGAACTAATAAACTAGTCTGAGTACAAGAAGTGCCAAGCTTTTAATAAAAGAGGATGACAGCGTGTTCTCTGGGAGGAAGTCTGGAAGCATACTTTACAGTGTAAAAATTTTACTAGCAGGTTTGATGGCTCTTAATACATTTCATCCGTAATATGCATGTGAATAATTTATAAATCATTTATATCGAATTTTACCGTGAAGCTCTTTGATGCAGATCCGATAAAAGCTGTCCTTTCGTCTGTCTTTTGGCTGCTGTTGTTTTAGGAGTAGAGGAGACCACGGTGTGCCTTGCAGAGCCAGTAGTTTGGCAGGTTCATTTTCCGCATGATTTAATGAGGTGCTGAGCTAAACCAAAGAATCCGAGGTCTCACTGTAATCATTGCATTTTATTTTCTTACCAGACACACTAAATGAATAGCTCAGCAATGGATGAGATGGATATGCATTATTCATATCGTGTGTTAAATGATTTTTTTGGCAATGTGTATAGTGTGTGATTTTTTTCTTAAACTACAATTACTGTGAATCCAATAATGCGCTATGTACTTTGACTATATATACCATAGTTTAAATTGGCTGGTTTCAAACTGGGTGTCACGGTTCAGACCTGTATTTTCATTGCTGTTGACATGTGTCTTCCACAAAAATCGACGTTAAATTCACGTTTTTTGTTGTTTACATGGAGACAGTAAAGGCTTCTTTTTCAAAACCTTGCACTTTAAAATCTGTTTTTAAAAGCTTGCGTTTTCAGGCCCCCAAAATGTTGTTGTAGTGTAAATGAACGGGTTTCAGTTGAAAACGGTGTTGTGAAAACATAACCTCAGATGAATAAAAAGAATGCAAACTTTTTGCAGTAAAGCCAAGTATATTGTATTTTTACATTTTAGATTCATTATGTTTTGTAATATGTTGAATTTATGTTTTTGAGATTTTTATGGAAATATACCATTATTGTATACCTCTATTGTATAGAGGGATCCTCATATTTGGGAGTCATTAAAAACTCCTGGTCTTCATAATGTTAACACTTTCACATTACCTGTAAAATATACGAAATAAACAGGACACGGAAGACATGTGAAAAAGTTGCAGTTCATTACATAAGTGTTAAGAGGCACAAAAACATGAACTCGAGATGAGACTCTTATCACAGATACAGAGTCATCCAGATACAGTTCACTTTGAACATGGCCATATTTAGCACTCTAAAACAGGACTGAGATCATATTCTGCTGCTGTGAGTCTGGCCTTTGATTTCACAAATTGTCAGGTTGTCAAATCTGCTCTGTGTCATTTTAAAAGTGAAGAGTTTGTGGTGGGCTGCTGTCCATAAGACCACATGACAGTTATGCGTTTGGAGTGTGCTGCTGCTGCCATATTGCCTTTGTTTTAGACCATGTAATCTTGTCTTTTGGCACTGACTGTTGTTGGATCCATTCTGAACTATGTCAAACAGCTGGGTTCTGCTGGTTGCTGTCTGCTGCTGTTCCCTTTTGCAATCTGTCCCTGTTATCACAGACATAGTCATTTTGTCATCATCAGCCACCAGGGTTATTTGACCGAAGATGACCATGTTTAGCTTCACTTCTGTGTTTCTGTCTGTCCTGGGATACTTACATGGTTTAATTTGCAGTAACATTATTACTATATTAAATACAGCCTTATATTTTACCCAATCATGATTGATATAGGAATTAATTTTCATCATCATTCATTATCATCATAATCATAATCATCATCTTTCATTCATATCCAACCCAATCTCATGAATTAAGTCTGTATGGCACGCATTGTATTTATTGTGCAATTTATATGCGGAAATTTGTTTTTACGTGCATATGATACACACTGTAAACCCCTTGGGTAAGATTAGTGGTGTGGGGTAGGTGCATGTACCACGCCATAAAGTGTGTATCATACACGAAAACTGTGGTGATGCATGTAAAAACACATTTTCGGGTGTAAATTGCACAATAAAAACAATGCGTGCTAGAGACTCATTTCATGAGATCAGGCTGCATTATCGGTATCAGTTGATGTTTATATCCCTATTTTTACATCTAGATTACATTTTACATTTCGTCTAATGCTCAATCAATGTTTAAATTTAAAACACTAATAGTTTAATAAAGTACTCTTTAGCAAATCCTCTTTTTTAAATGTTTACATACATTGGACATAATAATATTGATGCCTAAAATTACTTGTATAATTTAAAATGACTGATTAAAATTTTTAGTGCTTTATTTTATTTTCCATTTATTCCATAATGTGAAAATATTAGTGGTGCATCCATATAACCTGAAAAGCCAAGGCAAAGTCCCATGATCGCTAGGAGTAAAACAGATCTATGCTCTCAGTGAAATTGCAAAACTTTGCCACATGATATGAAATCCATAGCAACAGGACGCACCCCCTGTCCCTTGAGATGAGCAGTCATTTTCGCTCGGTGGAACAATTTGACATAAATTCCCTCTGCACTGGCATGGTGAAGATGAGGTGCAAGTGGATCTTTTAATAGCTGACAGGGTGGGGATGTTTGATTTTCGAGCACACTCCTCCCCACAACAAGATCACAACATGGAAAAGATAAGTTAACAAGGAGAAGTAAAAGATTAGCCCTGACACATCTGAATAGATGAAATTGATCCTCTTTGTCATCTTTGTAAAAAAAGAGCTTCATTTGTAGAGGAATATGGGATTTACTGTTTGTGTACAGATGTAATGAATCAGACAGAGGAGATGACAGGCAGACAGAAATTGGAGCCTGGGAATAGAGCCCATCTGACATGCTTAGCACAGCAGTTAACCACAGTCCTGCTCCTCAGCCTCTCCTCTGTCAAGGGACCACACACGCTCACTCTTCTGCTTACTCACTCAATCAGGTTTCTCAGTCTCATCCCATTCTCCATTGGACTGCTTAAAACTGTTTGTAATTGTCATTCAGGAACACGTACATTGGGACACACACCTTTATTTTACCAACACAGTCTCATTGGAAAAACTTATCTGTGGCAACATTTCTGCAAAATAATATTGTGTTGCTTCTTGCATGTTTTAAACACCTTCAAAGTGAAATATCCAACCCGATCTCACGACAATACGGACAAATTTTACGAGGTGGCTAATTCGTACAAATTCATACTAATTACCTACCCCTGAGCCCGCCCCTAAAGCTAACTGTCACTGCGGTTTAGACAAACCGTACAAATTCATACGAATGACCATCCCTGACCCCGCCCCTAAAGCTAACCGTCACTGGGGTTTAGACAAATCGTACGAGTGAGGTCGTGCTAATAATGCATTTGTAAATAATGTACTAAACCCCACCATAAATGTACCCGATAGTGTTAAAAAAGAAAAACGTGAGCTAAAAACACATTAGCATTTTAGTTTCCACGTCTTTTGAGGTCTTTTATCGTGACTCACACCCAAGCTCTTCAAAGCTTAAGTGCAACGCTCTACCAGGTAAGTTTTAGAAAACCACATGTGGAGCTGGTTGTGCATGCAAGTCTCAAATGTATTAGTTTACAAATCATATGGCATTTTTTTTTAAGGGTCATCATAACATAGTCTTTGTTAATCGATAGCCTGCCCCAGTAATCATAATTTGTGTGAAAAGAAATACAAGTTGGTGTTTTACTGCCATTAGGGTTCATTTCCCCTCCAGCTGCTGTGAATTGTATGTATAGGTTTGTAAATATATAGGTATGTAAATATTTGTGTAACAAGTTGTTGAATTCACACCACTTTTACAGTTGTGTACACTGTTTGGCATTATATCAACATTTGCCTTATTGAAATGCAAAATCTACATAATCTTTGGGTCAATTGGCTCTTATTAGAGCAGAGGCCATCATGTTAAAATCCAGATCCACAGATAAGAATCGGAATCTACAGAAACACTAAACCCCTATCAATCTTTTGAAAATAGGGTATTTTTATGCTGCTTAATCTGAACAGCTTTGAAAACTCTGAAATGTCACCGCTGAGTGTTGTTTGTAAATGCTGGTAATTTCATTTTCCTCGTGAGAAATTGCACTGGCATATGTTCAGTGTCTGCTCATTATCACAAGGGTAATGAGTCATGCATCCTTATTTTATTTTTAAAACATTTTTAAAATGACAAGTTTGTCTCTCCTTTCCATTCCTCCCTCTGCCTCACCTCCTTTGTCTGCCTCTCTCACTCTATCTCTCTCCCACTCCACCCCAGGGCCCAGTCATAGGGGAGAATGTGTGGCTGGGAGATAAAGAGGCTTGTCGCACCGCTTGATAGCCCATTCGCTGATACGATCTAGTTGCTGTCCATCAGGCTAGCTCATAGCAATGGCTGTCAGTGTCGTCCTCGGAAATTTGTCAGATGCACAAGCCTGTCATATCACTGACATCCCATAAAGATCACCTACACAAACAGGTCTTTGGTAGGATTCATTACCCTCTGATGGCTGCTGGATGAAAGGGGGGAGACATCACAGTAATGACCCTCGATAGGAATTGTTTTGGCAGCAACGAGAGCAGAAAACAGTAATTTTGGAGTGTTTGATGTGGACAAACCAAACATCCTCTGACGTATGTATTTCTATAGGTTTTAAAATGTGTTGAGTGGTAGCTTGTGAGTAGGATTTTGAATGTGTCAAAACACAGTCTGGTTGTCAGCAGTCAGAAGGAGACAACAGGTAATATAATTCACAGAAAGGTTTATTGACAGGTGACAGGTGAAGCAGATCGAGTGGGTGCACTGAAGGGTCTGTTGGTAATCTCATCAAAATTACTGAGGAAAATGTTTGTTAATGAATGGTTTTTAACCTAGCTAAACCTAAACAGTGAATGAACTCCGGTAAACTAAAGAGCTTTGATAGGAGTTTAATTAATCCAAATTTATCCATACATTACTGTTCAAAAGTGTAAAGTAAGTATGATTTTTTTTTAAAAGAAATTAATACTTGTATTCACCAAGGGTGCATTAAGTTGGTCAAAAGTGAGAGTAAAGACAATATTATAAAATATTTATATTTCAAATAAATTATGAAAAATAGTAAGCAGCACAACTGTTTTTAAGATGAATGATAATAAGGATTGTTGCTTCAGCATATAATGATTTCTGAAGGATCATGTGACATTGAAGACTGGAGTAATCGCTGCTAAAAGTGTAGCTTTGTCATCACATGAATACATTTCCTTTAAAAATACATTAAAATAGGTATTTTTAAATGTATTTTTCACAATATTACTGTATGTACTGTATTTTTGATTAAATAAATGCAGCCTTGGTGAGCATAAGAGACTTCTTTCAAAAACATTAAATTGTAAATCTCACCGACCCTAAACTTTTGAATGGTAAAGAGTGGATTCACATGCCATTTTATTCAGAGTAATATTGACTGATGCAATATTTAATGAATACATTCTTTTTTTTTATACATTACACAAAAACCCACTGCATTAGAAATGTCCCTATCTAGTTATGGACAGATACACATTTAGAGAATTATGTTCAGTAAATTTGACAGAGATAAAACCTTTACAATCAGTTGGTCTTTACCAAATCAACCTCCATGTCCTCATGTGTCATGACCATGTTATCATTTCAACACCATTTCACCAGCTGACTGAAAACTACAGATAGTAAAATGAGCATGACAGAAGCGAACGTTTGGTCTTAAGGTTACAGCTTAAATATTTGACCAATGTTTTGCAATAAAAAAGTTACAGTGACAGTAATGTATTAGTTTGTGTCAGGAGTGCACATCAGTTACGCTGTATCAAACTGGTATTTACCATTTCACATCAAAAAGAATGAAGCACGGCTATTGTGTGTCTCCTCTCCAGACGAGGCATTGTCCCTGTCTAGTACTGCAAGGCCAGTCTCAACAATGAACCCCCAAACTTTGTATTGTCACCAACATATTGCATCTCAAACCTCATTCTCACAGAGTCATCTGAATTTCCAGTCTGTTGTGTAAGAGACAAGAGAGACGACAGCAAGAAACAATGAGCATCCTCAACCCGTATCTCAGATATACTGTACCTCCATTGCTTTAATGTTTCTAATGGTGTAATCTCTCCACACTGTAACCTTTAATGCATGTGCTATTTTTTAACCTAAGCCCCATTCACACAGCACTTTGAACCCGGCAAATTGCCGGCAAATTGCCGGAACGCCTTCTGTGTGAACGCAAACACGACCCGGGTTTAATGCCGGGATCGATGCCGGGTTGGGGGACCTAGTAACATTGCCGTGTTCAGACCCGGAACGCGCGCTGTGTGAACAAAAGCCAGGACAAATGCCGTAAGGGGTGTGTCGTAGTGATGATGTAGCTTTTAGCATCCGATGGCGTCTCCGTGCTTTACGTCTCGCGGCTTCATTTTCTTTCATACTCTCCGCCAATTTAACTTCCAGCGTATTCCGTATCGAATTAACACGTTGAAAAGAACTCAAAATCGAAAATAAAATTGTGATTTGACCACGAAACATGTTGTACATAAACAACAAAGTTTGAACAGCAACATCTAATGCCTGATCAGCTGCCGCTTTTCGACGCGTACCTTATACGTCACATCATAACGTCACGCGTCTATCCGGGACATACTCGGGTTGTGTGTGAACGCGCTCTCTGATTCCGGCAAATCACTGGCAGTGTGAATGAACCATTTTCAAACGAACCCGGGTCAAATCCCGGGTCACTTTATCCGTGTATTTTCCGGAATCTCTGTGTGAAAGGGGCTCTAAACTCAGCAATAGATGAAGATAATGGTGCTGGAAGTGGACACATTTAGAGGTAACTGCTAACACAGCAGGTGCACCTTCATTTGAATCGGTATCAAATCAATATACAGGCCTGCCTGCCGCAAAGCAGCACTCTTGTAATAGCTAGGGCAAAATGATTGGGGGGATTTCTACAGTTTCTCTCTAAATCTGTTTGTCCAGCGGTCTCATGAGAGAGCCGTGTATGGGCTCAGATAAGCTCTCTCTGTGTTTTACTCTAAGGCTTTTTAAAGGGATAGTTCACCAAAAAAATTCTGTCATTAATTACTCACCCTCAAGTTGTTCCAAGCACGTACAACTTGTGTTCAACTTGGGAACACAAATGAATATATTTTTGATGAAATCTGAGGAAATTCTGTCCATACATTGTCAGCTACGCAACTATCACTTTGATGATTCAAAAAGTTCATAAAGAGATCGTAAAACTAAATTGAGCCGTTTAATAAAATATTTCTGAAGAGTCAACCTCGCTTTATGTGATGAACAGATTGAATTAGGCTTTTATTTACATATGGACTGGTTTTATAATCTCTTTATAGACTTTTTGATGCGTCAAAATGGTAATTGCATAGACTATCAAAGAAGGGAGAAATCCCTCAGATTTTATCAAAAAGATCTACATTTGTGTTCCGCAGATGAACGAAAGTCTTACGGGTTTGGAACAACATGAGGGTGAGTAATTAATGAAAGATTTATTTTCATTTTTGTGTGAACTAACTCTTTAATTCCCTGCTCTCATGAGGGGGGTTACCGCTTCTCTTTTTAAGAGTGCTTAGGAAGAAATATATATTTATATTTATGTTAATTAAGCAATCCCACAAGGGTGCAACAGTACAACAGTATGATTGTGAGTGAGATATTGCTTTTAAACAAAAGCTCAATAAACAAGTAATTAATATTGACTAACTTATGTGTCTGACAAAATTTGGCCAGATTATTCAGAGTGTTTTCTGCCAACGTAAATAGTTACAAAAGGAATTGTAATCATTAAAACATCAGACTGTAAACTGGCCTGAAACACTCAATATAAAATGATATTTTCTAATATATAAATTCTCTGGACCAAATGTTCACACAAGCTAATAGGGGTCATTTTTAACCTTACTGGAAGTTTCCTGTGACGGGTAGGTTTAGGGGGTCGTGTTAGAGTTAGGGGGACATAATATACAGTTTGTACAGTATACAAATTATTGTAAATAAAAAAGAATATACAGATAAAAAATGTAAACCCAGTGTGTGTGTGTGTGTGTGTGTGTGTGTGTGTGTGTGTGTGTGTGTGTGTGTGTGTGTGTGTGTGTGTGTGTGTGTGTGTGTGTGATAACCTTGCAATAAGAAAGAGCCATTTTTAGATCTTTGCATGCGTGTTAGAAGACACTAGCATTCCAGATTGAACACATTGTCTTCCATACTGAGCATGTTAATTGCTTCTGAGTCAATATGTTCACCATCTCCTTTGTGAGCGTTTTCCCTCCTCAGCTCGAGAGGTGACACAGGAGGCCATATAATGGCCCCAGGTATCCCACATCATATGTGATGATGGTTTTATTCCTGTTTATACAGCATTATGGATCTCTGCATATATTTTACAATTAAAAAAGCATGGAAAACATTAGGGTTAGATGATCAGGCTTGAAAAAAAAAATATTGCATGATTAGATTTAGTTCATGTAAAGAAATGGAGAGCACTTTTTTTTCTGCTTGTGCTTTCTTTTAAAAGGGTTAAGTTTTTGCCTCCCTTTTTTAATTATCTGCTTTTGTCATCAGCATTTGGCCTTTAGTATGCTGTATTACTGAGCATTTGGACTGGGGCAGGAACTCTTTCTGTCTAGACAGTTTATGATGCCAAGTAAAACAACATCAAAGACACCGTACCATATGATACCACCAAGATACCATACCCTAAAACAACACTTTAAATACTCTCACTGTAGACTTTCTCTGCTTTTAACTAACATGTATTTATTTGTTTATTTGGTGTTATTATCATTAATGTGTCATTTTCTGTGAATCTCCATGGAAATTAAATGGATTGTGGCACTATACAAAATAACTATACAAACACCATTAATTGTTTAATGTTGTTAAAATTAAAAAGGAAAAAAAGGTAAAATATTGATAAAACGATGAATTTAATTGTTGCGTCAGATGCTCAGTGGTTTCAGTATATTCATTTCTTAACAAGTCAATGAAACAGATAGGTTAAATTTGTCTAGATACATAATAATAAACTTTGTCTGAAAGATTAAAATAATTTTGGATATCTGACATTTGAAGGGCTGCACAGTCAGAATAAAGGATGAATGGATGGATGGATGGATGGATGGATGTTGCCCTAAACACACATCAAGGATTTCTGAAAGGAAGTGAAAGAGAATTCCGAATGAATGCCTTCCATGCTTTTTTTGTTTTGTTTTCCCAGCCAGAGATTTAGACCTATGATGTATGTTAAGGCAGAAACTGTAAACCTTCATTGCCAGGGTAATATATTCCTAATTCCCTGCCAGGGTAAATCACTGACAGAGAATTGGATATTAATTTTCAGACTCCAAAGAAGCCAAAGAGTGAATTATGCTTCCTAAGATGGATTACTGAACGGCATGACGGTTGGTTTTATTGCTGTAAGGGAAAATAAACTTTTTTTTTCAAAACTCTGTATAATTGATTAATCCAAAGTGCAAGCAACTGTGTCAACTGCAAAGGTGTGATTTCCTTTTTTTCTTTCTTCTTTTTTTTATAGACATATTACCAATGTGAGTAGCTACCAGCCTGCATACCGATATGAAATGTTTATTTATTGATGCATACAAAATAACACTAAAGGTTGGAGGGTTGGAGTTGGTTGTGGCCAGGCAGTCGAAGCGGGGAAGAAAAACAGCAGGACAGGAAGTGTAATTCCAAATCCAATCTTGCTTAGAGGCCAGTACAAATGCACCATTCAAATGGAACAACTGAACCAAAACCCAAACCAAGAGTTTAGATAACAGAGCAAGGGCTATACTCAGATGAATGTGCAGAGGAAGACCGCAAAACATTGCCTCGTGTTCCACTTCCTCAGTTGGACTATTCCTCCCACCGGTCATTTGTCTATACCAAATGTAGCTGCATTAGCTTTGAGCATTTTCTCCTCCTAATCTAGCTAGATAGTCTTAAAGCCCCTTACAATTAACCTCATTTGCATCTGACTGCAATTTGCATTGAAAGCAAAAGTTATTACTGCAAAATCCCAATGTTCTTTGTGGAATTGCTTCTTCAAAAGGTCCTTTTATGTTTCTGAATACAGAAATTATTTCAAGGGGTTTGAGTGTTAGGCCTACTGGTTTAGTTGTAAGACAGCAGGCAGTGGTTCACAAACTGGTGGGATGGTGTTGTTAAGGGGGTGTGGAAACTTCACTTTCACACATTCACATGCATTGACAAAGGATGTGAGAATCAGTGAGACCAACAACTTTTTTTATCTTGCTCCTCCAACATTATTTTTAATTTTAATATAATTGCTATTTATTTTTATTTGTGTCAGTATTTTTTCATTATTCAACACTGAAACAAATCAAATCATGGAACATTTATGCTACAAACATTTATGTTTTTGTACTTTCAAAAGAGAGAACCACTTCCACATAGCACCTTATTGGTCTTTATTTGTAAGACAAAAATGTTCCTGGGAATGGGTTTGAAAAAGTTAGTGCTAAGATAAACTTCATTAAACATTTAATGCTACGCTTATCTGAAAGCACACCATTCTGACATCAGGGCTGTGACATGCTATCTGTCCTCCAATGTGTCTTAGCAGTTAGCTGTTTCCTTTCTGTCCTCAAAGCTCATCCATAGATTTTCCAGATCAAGGCCTGGTGACATTTGCCCAAAAGGATTTGGAGAGAAGAAAAAAAAAACAGCTTTATCCTACCAGGATAACCTTGGTTGGTCACAGAGTACAGACCAAGGGTCAGTTCTCTGATCACAGCAACCCATTTCAAGAATACGGAAGGTTAGAGATACTAGGTGGCAGGGTATCAGCATTTGTAAGACTGGGTTTAAGCCAATACAGATTCAGTTCAGTGTTAAGTTCAGAACATATGTTGCCACACAAATGGCTGCTGACACTCATTCAGTGTATTTGAAAGTATTCCAAATATGACTCCAGTGTTTTCATTATTGATCATCAGTCAATCATAATTAAAATGTGCATTATATTATAAGACTTGTGAAGACTTTATTTTGTAATTTTTAATGAGCCAAGTGGGTTGAGTGAGGAGAATAACGATTTATACATAAATGAGCTACTACTTAAGGACGTAGGCCACGTGCAGTGTATTATTCATTTATTCATGCAGTCTGGGGAGAGGTCAAAATTATTCAGCTCACATTGCTTTATTCATCTAATTTTCAAGCGACCGTTTAAAGCTCAACTGTATTCAAATGTTTCGTTACAAATCATGCAATTTTCAACAGGGATCATATTGACGGCATGTTGATGAGGGAGAGAAGAGCAGGAGTTAGATGAGGGTACTGTCTGTGACCATGTGTGGGCTACTTCATCATTATACCTACTGTGTGAGACCAAACGTTCTAAGAAGCCAATGATGACTCTTTGAGGGAGATAAATAAATGATACACTATTTGTTTGATGCCCTGCTTGTGAGTTTTATATTTACATTTTTCATTTGACAATAATGATGTTTTTAAATATTCTGTTCTATTATCATCTGCCTGTTTTTTTAAATTACATGAAACTATAATTTGGGACAGGCGCCAGAATTAATTCAAGCTCTCAAAAGGCGCATTATCATTGTATGAGCAATTGTCTCCCTCTGCATATTGAGTGTTACACATGACCGGCTGAAATTATTTGTTCAACATTCCATAACATCATAAATGGTAATTACTCTGAAAATTGTTTTAGGGCTTTTGGAAATGTTGAGAAATTCTTAATGATGTAAGCATCTCTAAAATATTTCAAGTGGTAATGGCTAATTCTGAGGGAGAGTGCAAAAAGTTGCACACTAGCTTTAAGAGTGTGATTTTTTTTTAGGCAGTCCATAGCTCTACTTTAGGTCTTGAGTGGCTCACCGACAGGGGTTCCTGGGGATCAACGGAGCAGGAGTGAAGATAGACTGGAGACAGGAGATAATTGGGCAGAACAGGATGTGGTGTGGCACCATGGCCGCCCAGGGAGCTTCCGCACTAATCCATGCCTCCCATCAGGGGTGACACCAGAGGAATGACTATCT